>PVJS01011498.1:0-25107 GCA_004027185.1 Glis glis | reverse complement strand
CAAAACATAAAATAAAATAGGGCTGTAGGTATAGCTCAGAGGTAGAACATCTCTGGGTTCAATCCCCAGTACTACCAAAACAAAAATTAAAAAAACCCACATCTGTTAAGATACCCTTTTCCCAACCCTACCAAGTAACACAACCCAACCTTCTTTTTTTTTTTTTTTTTTTTTGCGGTACTGGGGATTGAACCCAGGTGTGTTCTACCTCCGAGCTACACCCCCGGCCCTATTTTTTATACTTTATTTTGAAACCGGGTCTCACAAAGTTGCGGAGGGCCTCACTAAGTAGCTGAGGCTGGCTGTGAACCGGGATCCTCTGGTCTCAGCCTCCCAAGTACTGGGATTACAAGCGTGCACCACCACGCCCGGCGACAACCCAACCTTCTGAATTCTATAGCCCAAAGGCTTCAGCTTCCCATAAGCTTGGAAGGCAGAAAGGAGGGGGAATTCCTAAACATCTAAGAGAAGGTAAAACCCACAGCTACACAGGGGTCATGCTCCAACTGAATTAAAAAGCTGAATTTATTTAAAGCTCCAGATACATTTCAAATCCAATGAAAATGGTCTACAGTGTTTACACATATATTCATTCCCCAACCTGTAAAACAGAAATAGCCATTTGTCCCTCACCCAAAGGGTGGGAAGGTGAAATGGGTTTACCAACACAATAAAGCACTGTAGTTGGTCATGACAGAGCGCTGCCTGGCGTCCAGGGAGAACTGTGAAGAAGCCCTTAACCCAGGACTCTGTCCACTCATCTCAGACCTCTGCTCACTCCCACAGGTCAGCAAACAGTGACCCATGAAACCTGGGAGAACACCTAAACTTACATAACAGCTATCTGAAACATCCCTCACACAGAGAGCATTCATACAGCCATAGACAAATGCAACACGAGAGAAGAGGGACAAAAGATATCAACAATTTGCATAAAGAAAACAGATGGCAAATAAATCCATAGAAAAGATGTTCAACTTCACCAGAAAGTGGCAGAATACAGATTAAAGTTATACAGCACGTATACGCGCTATTTCAGAAAAAATCCCATCTGAGAAGTAGGGAAGCTGGGGTCGGGGAAGACGTTCCGCGCAAGCCTCTGCCTTCTGCTCTTTGGGTCCCAAAGCACTGCAGTTGGCTCCCACCTGCTTGGCCTCAAGATGACTCAGTTGAGAAGCCTGCCCAGGTCTACAGAGCTGCTGGTCAACTTCTACTGCTTCATTTTTTTTTTTTTTGAGGTATTGGGAATTGAACCCAGGGGCATTCTACCTCCGGGCTACACCCCCAGCCCTATTTTTTATTCTTTATTTTGAAACAGGGTCTTGCTAAATTGCAGAGGGCCTCACTAAGTAGCTGAGGCTGGCCACGAACCCGGATCCCCTGTCTCAGCCTCCCAAGTACGGGGATTACAAGCATGCACCATTCTGCTTCATTCTTAAATGGGAAACAGCAACCAAGAAACCCAGCATTTGTGGAAAGCCTACAAACACAGAAGAGAGTCAAAGGAAGCAGGCAGGATTGTTTGCATTTCAGGGGACAGAAGAAAACATGCAAGAAGGTCCTTCTCTTTCAGAGATACCTCGGGAAGCGCTTGTGGATGAAATAATATGATTGCTGAGATCTGCTTTCACTTAATCCAGCGGTGCTGGGGGAGGGGAGAAGGGAACTTAAGAAATACATATTTGGAGCCAGGCGTGGTGGTGCACGCCTGTAATCCCAGTACTTGGGAGACTGAGACAGGAGGATTGCAGATTCGAGGACAGCCTCAGCAACTAGTGAGACTCTCATCAACCTAGAGAGACACTGTTTCAAAATAAAAGTAAAAATATGGCTGGGGGTGTAGCTCGGAGGTAGAACACCCCTGGGCTCAATCCCCAGTACCACACACACACACACACACACACACACACACACAAAAGAAAGACAAAGACAGAAAGAAAGAAAGATTTGGATACAAAAATTAGAGTGTTTAAATGGGCTTTATGTGAAGAGTCGTATCCCCTTTACCTGGGTGTCTTACAGGAATGGACCACATATCATGCCTAGGATCACTTCCTCTACCCAGTACTGTAAAACCAAAACCTGTTAATAAAATCCTAAGGGGAGCCGGGTGTGGTGGCATATGCCTGTAATCCCAGTACTTGGGAGGCTGAGACAGGAATATTGCAGATTCGAGGACAGCCTCAGCAATTTAGTGAGACCCTGTTTCCGAATAAAAAATAAAATAGGGCTGGGGGTATAGCTTGGAGGTTCAATCCCCAGCACCATACACAAAAATAAAATAATAAAGTCCTAAGGGAGGCTATGGCTAGGAATGTAAGGATGGATGGAGTTAAATTACAAGTCTGTAGGAGAACTGTTAAGTGGTTGCATCTTTGTGTGTGTGTGGGGGGGGTGCTGGGGCATTCTACCTCCAAGCTACACCCGTAGCCCTATTTATTTATTTATTTATTTATTTATTTATTTTTAGGAAATAGGGTCTTGCTAGGTTGTTGAGTCTTGCTAAATTGCTGAGGCTGTCCTCAGCTACTTAGGCCCTCTGCAACGTAGTGAGACTGTTCAAAATAAAGAGCAAAAAAATGGGGCTGGGGGTGTGGCTCGGAGGTAGAATGCCCCTGGGTTCAATCCCCAGTACTGCAAAATAAATAAATAAATAAATAAATAAATAAATAAATAAATAAATTGATTGCTGAGGCTGTCCTCAAACCTGCAACCCTCCAGTCTCAGCCTCCCAAGCACTGGGATTACAGATGTGTACCATTATGCCTGGCTGGTTGCATCTTATTTTTAGCTAACTGTATCTGACCAGGGTATATTGACCTCACCTGGTATGGCAAGCCTCCCTTTCAAGCAGTGTTAATTGGATGTGCTAAATGGAAACCAGTGAGATTATCCAAACCCACATAGTACAGATAGAAGCTGGAATGCTGGCAGGGACCAATTCTCTGCACAGTGCCCCTGTGTGGAGCATGGTCTGTGGCTCATGGCAAAAGACTCCGGTGTAAGTGCCTCCCAGGGATGACTACTGGGATTTTGGACTAGAGAATTTAAGTGGTGCTGGGTGAGGTGGTGCACACCTGTAATCCTAGTACTTGGGAGGCTGAGACAGGAGGATTGCAGGTTCGAGGCCAGCCTCAGCAACTTAGCAAGGCCCTCTGCAACTTAGACCCTGTTTCAAAATAAAAAATAAAAAATAGGGCTGGGGGTATAGCTCAAAGGTAGAATGCCCCTGGGTTCAATCCCTAGTGCCACACACACACACAAATAATTTAAGTGGCCTATACAGGACTGTGCTGCTTGAGGAAGGTGAGGAGCAGAGACTTGCACATAGGGGGCTTCTTCTCCCCTAGGACTGACTCTGGAACTGTACAAAGAGCTGTCGGGTTCTAATGTCACTAACACCCTATGGATGGTTCGCACTGACTGACAGGAGCTGCCTGGCATGGGGACAGCAATTCCAAGATGAGCTGACAACATGCTGTCTGGAGGCCACCACTCTGATTGAAGAAGGTAAAAACACATTAGCAGCCAGCTGTGGTGGTGCGCATGCCTGTAATCCCAGTACTTGGGAGACTGAAACAGGAGAATCACAGGTTCGAAGCCAGCTTCAGCAACTTAGCAAGGCCCTCAGCAACTTAGTGAGACCCTGTTTCAAAATTTAAAAAAATCGACCTGGGGGTGTAGCTCGGAGGTAGAATGTCTCTGGGTTCAATCCTCAGCAACCCACACCCACACACACACACACACACACACACACACACACACACTTAGCTCCGTGGACTGAGCTATGTGCTGTTAGTGATGGAAGAACTAGAAATGAACAGTGTGTGAAGGCTCCCAAGGTTGGGTTTTTACTGACTTGTGGGCAGTGGCCAATGGCCCAGCCACAACCAAGTAAGGCATGTTAATGCCCGTGAGAAGCACTCCCACCAGGTCTGGAAGGTGACTGGACATGAGAAGCAGCTATCCCCTGTGCTGACTTCAGGTTCTGGTTGGCTCCTACCTGCTCAGACAGGGTAAGAGCCCATGAAATGAGTGGACGTGGCGGGAGGCTGCAGCAATGCTGGGATGGGGTGAACCTAGATGTATTCCTTCTACACTTTCTGAGGCACAAAACATCATCAAGAACCATTCTGTCTAGTGGGGGGGGGGCACATGCCTGTAATCCCAGTACTTGGGAGGCTGAGACGGGAGGATAGCAGGTTTGAGGACAGCCTCAGCAATGTAGCAAGACTCTCAGCAACCTAGTGAGACCCTGTTTCAAAATGAAAAATGAAAAGGGCTGGAAGTGTAGCTCAGAGGTAGAATGCTCCTGGGTTCAATCTTCAGTTCCAAAAAAAAAAAAAAAATGGTTTTGCAGACACTAAGTCTCGACAGGACTTTGCTTACCCAGTGGAAGATGCAAATGCTCAGAATGCTATGAAATAACCTGAACAAAAGACACAGCACCTATGTGGATGACCCTCATTTCTTCAGACTCAGGAACACACTATATAGCCCACAATGCCCAGTAACCAGCAAATAGAGAGCGAGATCCTCATCAGAGGAATCATTTGTAGAGAGATAGTCTGGCACTGTCTCAAATGGAGGAAACAAAGGCAGGCAGGACTAGATCACATGCCGCGCTCAGTGGGAGTGGGACCAGAGGACCACCCCATCTACAGATCCCTGGCTTCTGGCAGATCTGGGGATGAGGGATGGCAGGCTCTGGTGTGACGCTGCAGTTCCTGCCAAGGGAAAAGCACCCTGGCATGAAGGCTATACTTTTTTCTTTCTTCCTTAATCACCTCAACCCCCCACTCCACCTGATGCAGAGGTCACAGGATCAGGGCCACAACCGCAAGTGCTGGAAGCCTGGATGATTCCTACACAAGAAACTCTACCTGTGTCTTTCAACCTGACGTCAGATTCCCAAGGGCCTGATGGGCTGAGTGGGGCCTCCACCCCATCTGGGGTTAGCAGCCGGGATGTGGTGGCACACACCTGTAATCCCAGTACTTGGGAGGCTGAAACAGGAGGATCACAGGTTCAAGGCCAGCCTCAGCAACTCAGCAAGGCCCTTAGCAACTTAGCAAGACCCTATTTCCAAATAAAAAATAAAATAGGGCTGGGGTGTAGCTTGGACATAGAATGCGCCTGGGTTCAATTCCTAGTACCACAAATAATGATAATAATTGGGGTTAGCAGTGAATGCAGCTCCATGTCTGGTGGTAATGACAGCTCCCCAGCTCTGTACCCATGCAACGTCACCCTATCAGAACGTGAGTGGACTGAGGGGAGACCATTGGGCCAGCCCTACTGCCTGCAGTCTAGACCAGCAAGTGGGGGACCCCGATATTGCTTCAAAGGTGGAATGGTCTGGGTGTGAAAGTCAAGGAATGAATAAATGAGTTCTATGAGAGAAATCACACGATGCCACAAAAGAGGCTCAGAGCAGGAGACGACACCATCTCTTAGCTGAGTTGGAGCAGATGTCTGGAAGGGCGAGGCCGTGTTTGCTGAGACAACTGCTGCTTCTGGAGTCTGACAAACCTGAAGGAGAGCCTGCAAACCTAGGCAGCCTCACCCTGCGAGAAGCTTTCAAACGACATGACGCTGGCCCGGCCTTATAATTACTATTGACTAAGTGGGATCCCAGTAACATGCCTGAGTCTTCTCAATTGTACATTTTTTTCCTGTTAAGCTCGACTATGACATTAGAAATGTGTGTTTTATTTTTTATTTTTGCGGTAATGGGGATGGAACCCAGGGACATTCTACCTCCGAGCTACACCCCTGGCCCTATTTTTTTTATTCTTTATTTTGAAACAGGGTCTTGCTAAGTTTCAGAGGGCCTCACTAAGTAGCTGAGGCTGGCCGCGAACCCAGATCCTCTGGTCTCAGCCTCCCAAGTACTGGGATTACAAGCGTGCACCACCATGCCCGGTTAGAAATATGTATTTTAGCTGGGAGCAGTGGTGTATGCCTGTAGTCCCAGCTACTGGGGAGGCAGAGGTGGGAGGACTACTTGATCCCAGGAGTTTGAGGCCAACCTAACAAGATTCTAACAAAGAGAAAAAATTCTTTTTGGTCTCTACTCATTTCTTGGCAGATAGCTCCTAAAAATTTAGGATAATCGGTGGGGTTTTTTGGTCTGCTAATGAGATGACTGGTGGCTGGAGATTCCTGGATCACCTCGGGTTGGGGGCTTATTGCCAGGGAACCAACCCTGTGATCAGGGTGGTTAGAAGGGCTGAAGATTGAGTTGATCACCAATGGCCAATAATGTAGTCAATGAAACCCACATAAGGAAGATACCATAAATACCCGTAAGAACAGGGTTTGGAGAGCTGCTGGATTGCTTAACATGTGCGGGTGCTGGGAGGGTGGTGTGCTCAGAAAGGGTGTGGAAGCTGTGCAGCCCTCTCTCACCTGCATTCCCTGTGCCCCTCTCCACCTGGCTGTTTATCTGTATTCCTAACATCCTTCATTCTAAGCTGGGAAATGTTAGTGGGTGTCACTGAGTTCTGTGAACAATTCCAGCAAATGAATGAACCCAAGAAAGGGTAGTGGGAAAACAACCTGAACTCTGACTGGAGTCTGAGTGGGGATGGTCTTGGGGGCTGAGCTCCAAACCTGGGGGGTCTGTGCTAACTCCAGGTAGGGAGTGTCAGAAGTGAGCTGTAGAAAAGACACCCGGCTAGGGTCAGAGAATTGGTTGGTGTGGGAAAAACTCCACCTGTCTGGTGTCAGAAGTGAAGGGTTCTTCACAGAGATATTGAGTGCTATGCATGAGAGTACAGAACAGTGTATTGAGCCGGGCGTGGTGGCGCACGCTTGTAATCCCAGTACTTGGGAGGCTGAGACCAGAGGATCCGGGTTCGCGGCCAGCCTCAGCTACTTAGTGAGGCCCTCCACAACTTCGTGAGACCCGGTTTCAAATTAAAGTATAAAAAAGTAGGGCCGGGGGTGTAGCTCGGAGGTAAAATGCCCCTGGGTTCAATCCCCGGTACCGCAAGAAAAAAAAAAACAGTGTATTGGTTTTCGTTTTTTCTTTCACAGGGAAGAAAATGGGTGATCACAGATGAAAACACTGGCTTTATGTTGATAATTGCGAAAGCTGGAACATTGAGAGTATGTGAGATCATTAACATCACTTTCTTCAGACATGTAAGCTTGAAATGCGTCATACTGCAAAGAAGGAGGCAGAGTGGAGCACTATGAAATAGGAATATCTGATAAAACCTCTTGGATTAGAAAATTTGATTGTTGAAATGAAAATGGAAGATTTGGAAGAAGTACGATTCCTGGGGTGAGGGATTTTAAAAAAAGAGAAGCAGAAAATTTTGAGGAAACTTAAAAGAATAAAGGATTCCTGGGGAGGTCTAACATCTGACCTACAGGAGTGGCAGGACAAGAAGATAGGGAAAAAGAAAGGACATGTGCCAGGCGTGGTGGCACATGCCTGCAATCCCAGTACTTCAGAGGCTGAGACAGGAGGATTGCAGGTTTGGGGCCAGCCTCAGCAATTTAGTGAAGCCCTTAGCAACCTAGTGAGACCCTGTTTCAAAATGAAAAAACAAAATAGGGCTGGGGGTGTAGCCCAGACGTAGAATGCTCCTCGGTTCAATCCCCAGTACAAAAGGGGGAAAAAAGAATAGATATTAAAAGATTCCAGACAGGGCCGGGCATGGTGGCGCACGCTTGTAATCCTAGTACTTGGGAGGCGGAGACCGGAGGATCCGGGTTCGCGGTCAGCCTCAGCTACTTAGTGAGGCCCTCCGCAACTTCCTGAGACCTGGTTTCAAAATAAAGTATAAAAAATAGGGCCGGGGGTGTAGCTCGGAGGTAGAACGCCCCTGGGTTCAATCCCCGGTACTGCAAAAAAAAAAAAAAGATTCCAGACAGAAAAATAGGTCTCTCAGAAATCATCATCCCAGAAATAGATTGTCTTCTGAGGAGGAGAAGATCTGAGAGGGAGAGCAGTACAGCCAGGGAGATGGGCAGGGCAGGCAGAAGGAGGCAGGTACTCACGGGGAAAACCGTGGAGCAGGGAAGAGGTCTAAGAGGGGGGCGAAGAGGTCTTAGCAGGAGGGTGTGGAGGGGAGGCAAGTTCCAGGTGGGCAAGTGTGAGGGGAAGATCCTAATGGGGAAAGGTTTTAAACTGGGGCTGTTCTAAGTGGAAGGAAAGTTCTTTTCACTCCACAGTCTATACTCAGTGTGCACTCTCTCTCTCTCTCTGTATGCATGTATGTATATGTGTATATACATGTATATATTATCTATACTTATATACATATAGTATGCATATATATATTTATACATGTGTATTATATATGTGTATATGTGTGTATATATATATAAATATATATACTTTTTTGTGTGTAGCGCTAGGGATGGAAACCAGGGCTTGTGAATGTTAGGCAAATATTCTACCACTGTGCTACATCCCTAGTCCTCAACTATATTTTTTTTTTATTTTTTTGGTACTGGGGATGGAACCCAGCGGCATTCTACCTCCAAGCTACATACCCACCCCTTTTTTATTTTTATTTTGAAACAGGGTCTCACTAGGTTAATGAGAGTCTCACTACTTGCTGAGGCTGTCCTCGAACTGCGATTCTCCTGTCACAGCCTCCGGAGTACTGGGATTACAGGACTGTACCACCATGCCTGGCTATTTATTTATTTTGCTAATTGAGGTTGAACCAAGGGGCATTCTCCCTCTGAGCTATACCCCCAGCCCTATTTTATTTTTACTTTGAAACAGGGTCTCACTAAGTTGCTTAGGGACCTCACTAAATTGCTGAGGCTGACCTCGAACCTGGGATCCTCCTGTCTCAGCCTCCCGAGTACTAGAATTACAGTGCCACCATGCCCAGCTCAGTTACATATTTTTAATTACATGTAAAGGCCCAAGAAATTATTTCTTGGATATATAAAGATTAACACAGTTTATTACCTATACATTCAATTTCCAAGGTTGCTCTAAACTATCAGAACAAGGAAGTAAACCAAGAAAAGCGATCCAGGAAACAGTGGATCTAGCGCAGGAGATAAAAGAAGCCCAGGATGGCAGCTGGGCCTCAGCCTATAGGACAATCTATAGAGACAGTTACACAAATATGGAGGTTTCCAGGAGGGAGGTTGCTGTGAAGAAAAGGACTCACAGATAATATGGTACCGCAGTTTTTAAAAAGATAAGGATATGATAAAGGCAAACAGTTGGGGGGGAGGTAATTAGCGACTGCAGGAAAAACAGAACAAAAACATCAGGATGAGAGTGTTCTTTTCATTACACGAAGAGAGCATCTAAAAGCGGTAATGTAACAGTAAGAGGGAAGAGATACCACAGGACCACAGGAATCAACAGACGCACACTGAAAACTGACAAACCAAAAAAATAGCAATCTGAAAGTAGTATTTAACTCTATGGACAACTCCCCAGAATAGGGCTGGGAGTGTAGCTGGGAAGTAGAATGCCTCTGGGTTCAATCCCTAGTGCCACAAAAAAATCAACCAACCAACAGAAAACTTAGAAGGTGAACAGTGCTATCAAAGTGGCCTTGCTGGGCGGGTGGGAGCTGGGGGAGCTCACCAAGTGCTGTGTGCATGTACGTCCCTGTCATTCTGAACTTCATTATTTTGTGAGACTATAATGCACCAATAAAAACATATTAAGAAAAAAAAACCTGGGCATGTTGAAACATGCCTATAATCCCAGTACTTGGGAAACTGAGACAGGAAGATTGCAGGTTCAAGGACTGCCTCAGCAATGTATCAAGACTCTCAGCACCTCAGTGAGACCCTGTTTCAAAATCAAAAAATAAAAAACAAAGGGTGGGGTACAGCTCGGAGGCAGAGTACCCCTGAGTTCAACCTCCAGTACCACAAAAAAAAAGGATGCTGAATCACCTTTTTCACTATTTTATACTTGATCCAACCACTTACTGAGCACCAAGCATGTGCCAGGCATGATTCCCAGTGCTAGAAACTACAAAGATATAAACAGTCCCTGGTCTCAAAAAATCCAGTCTCCTTTAATCAGAGACTTAGAGAAGCTCCGGAGAAGACACTCATTCCACTAGAAATAACCTCACAGGTTAGTAGATTCTAAGATCTAGAAGACAACAACATACTTGAAGATGGTCCAGGTAAAAACTAGATTAAGATGATCACTTTTCTTGTTTATTTATTTGCTATTGGGTATTGAACCCAGGGGCATTCTATCTCTGTGCTACACCCCAGCCCTAGTTTAATTTTTTTTATTTGGAAACTGTCTTGCTAAATTGCTGAGGGCCTAAATTGCTGAGGGTGGCCTTGAACTTAGGATCCTCCTGTCTTAGCCTTCTAAGAACTGAAATGATAGGTGTGTGCTACTGCACCTGGCTAAGATGATCAGGTCTCTAGATCCTTATTTTTATTTATTTATTTATTTATTATTTTTGCAGTACTGGGGAAATGAACCCAGGAGCATTCTACCTCTGAGCTACACCCCCAGCTCTATTTTTTATTCTTTATTTTGAAACAGAGTCTCACTAAGTTGTGGAGGGCCTAAGTAGCTGAGGCTGGCCGTGAACCTGTGATCCTCCGGTCTCAGCCTCCCAAGTACTAGAATTACAAGCATGAGCCACCACGCCCAGCCTCTAGCTGCCCTTTTTTTCTTTTTTTGCGGTACCGGGGATTGAACCCAGGGGCGTTCTACCTCTGTGCTACACCCCGGCCCTATTTTTTATACTTTATTTTGAAACCGGGTCTCACGAAGTTGCGGAGGGCCTCACTAGGTAGAGAGAGAGAGAGAGACAGCGCGCTGAGGCTGGCCCCGAACCCGGATCATCCGGTCTCCGCCTCCCAAAGTACTGGGATTATAAGCGTGCGCCACCACACCTGGCTCTCTAGCTTCTTTTATTATTTATTTATTTATTTATTTATTTATTTATTTGCGGTACAGGGATTGAACCCAGGGGCATTCTACCTCCAAGCTTCACCCCCAGCCCTATTTTTTTATTCTTTATTTTGAAACAGGGTCTCACTAAGTTGCGGAGGACCTCACTAAGTAGCTGAGGCTGGCCACAAACCTGGATCCTCCAGTCTCAGCCTCCCAAATACTGGGATTACAAGCATGCACCACCACGCCCAGCTCTCTAGCTTCTTTTATTTTTTATTTATTTATTTATTTTTGTGGCACTGGGGATTGAACCCAGGGGCGTTCTACCTCCAAGCTATACCCTGGCCCTATTTTTTATCCTTCATTTTTTTTTTTATACTTTATTTTGAAACTGGGTTTCACGAAGTTGCAGAGGGCCTCACTAAGTAGTGAGGCTGGCCACCAGCCCGGATCCTCCGGTCTCTGCCTCCCAAGTACTGGGATTACAAGTGTGAACCACCACGCCTAGTTTCTAGCTTCTTTTAAATGACTGACTAGGCCACAAGTACAATAGTACAATAAGAAACAAAGGGGCGGGGGAGAGAACATTAAAGACAAAAGCTAAAATGTTACAATCTTTTTTTCTTTAAAATTTTTTTTTTTGCGGTACTGGGGATTGAACGTTCTACCTACGCCCTACACCCCCAGCCCTATTTTTATACTTTATTTTGAAACCGGGTCTCACGAAGTTGCGGAGGGCCTCACTAAGGGGGGGGGGGGGAGAGAAAGAGCTGAGGCTGGCCACCAACCGGGATCCTCCGGTCTCCGCCTCCCAAAGTACTGGGATTACAAGCGTGCGCTGACTGGCTTCAAATGTTACAATCTTAACAGCAGTGGGCATGGCAATTGCCACTTTAGATTTAAATATAGTCACTGATGATGATGAGTTAGGAATATGCAGGAAACCATCTAGAGCTAGGTACAGTGGAGCACACCTGTAATCCCAATACTCGTGAGGCTGAGATAGGAGGATTACAGGTTCAAGGCCAGCCTCAGCAACTTAGTGATTCAAAAATAAAAAATTTAGCTGGGTATTTTGGCGCACGCTTGTAATCCCAGTACTTGGGAGGCTGAGACCGGAGGATCACAGGTTCGCCGCCAGCCTCAGCAATTTGTGAGGCCCTCTGCAACTTAGTGAGACCCTGTTTCAAGATAAATATAAAAAATCGGACTGGGGTGGAGCTCAGAGGTAGAATGCCCCTGGGTTCAATCCTCAGTACCACAAAAATAAAAAATTAGATAAAAAATTAATTAATTAATTAAAAAGGGCTGGCGCCGGGCGTGGTGGCACACGCTTGTAATCCCAGTACTTGGGAGGCGGAGACTGGAGGATCCGAGTTCGCCACCAGCCTCAGCTACTTAGTGAGGCCTCTGCAACTTCGTGAAACCCAGTTTCAAAATAAAGTATAAAAAATAGGGCTGGGGGTGTAGCTCGGAGGTAGAATGCCCCTGGGTTCAATCCCCAGTACCACACACACAAAAAAAGGGCTGGGGTATGCCTCAGAGGTAGAATGCTCCCGGGTTCAATCTCCAGTACCAAAAAAAAAAAACAGAAAAAAAAAGAAAAAGCCAGGCGTGGTGGTGCACGCTGGTAATCCTAGTACTTGGGAGGCTGAGATAAGAGGATTGCAGGTTCAAAGCCAGCCTCAACAACTTAGTGTTTCAAAAATTAAAAATTTTTAAAAAGGGCTGGGGGTATAGCTCAGAGGTAGAATGCTCCCGGGTTTAATCTCTACTACCAAAAAAAAAAAAAAAAAAAAAGAAAGAAAAAGCCGGGTGTGGTGGTGCACACTTGTAATACCAGTACTTGGGAGGCTGAGACAGGAGGACTGCAGATTCAAAGCCAGCCTCAGCAACTTTTCGAGACTCTCAGCAACCCAGTGAGACCGTTTCCAAATAAGAAATAAAATCGGGCTGGGTGTGTAGCTTGGAGGTAGAATGCCTCTGGATTCAATCCCAAGGAAGAAAGAGAGAAAGAGAGAAAGAGAGACAGAATGAATTACAGCCCAAGAAGGCTGGCAGGCACAGAAGATGGAGAGTAAGCCTGTTGCCCGCCTGCGTTTCCCAAAGCCTGTTTCTAGGCTGGGCCCTGGAGGAACTGGATCCTTGCTAATGGCAAAACATGCTACAGAGTGTCTGGCCAACAGTCACCAACCCGTCCCTACTGGACATTAACAAGAGCCAAACGCGAGTCCTCCAGCTCGCATCTCAGAAGACCTGCAAGTATCCCAAAGTCACCCCAAGGCCTGTGGGCCAGGCTCATGGCGGCGTATCAGTGAAGAAGGCAAGGTTCACTTCTGGTGCTGCCTGGTGGTATTGGACAGGGCTGATAACGGTGGCTTCCAGAGCGCATGTGAGTGAGTCTGGAATGAATAGGCCTTTTCACTGCCCCCCAACTGCTTTTGTAGAGAGATGGAGGTAGCAACAAAGAAGAGATTTATCACTGTGAGCCCGTTCAGCAGCTGTTTTCTTCTTGTTTCTTGTTTAACTTCTCTCAAGAGAACACAATTATCTGCCCAGCTAAGCAGGTGTTTAAGGCAGGTGATTCTGTTTCCATTAATTTTCTTAATAGCAGACCAGACTGGAAGGTTATCTCACGTACTCGTGAGGACACATCACGCTGCGCCTGTTGCATCACCAGCTGTGTGCTTGGGAGCAATGGGGGATTTTGCTCCTGTTGGTTCCAGCATCTTCCAACCTCTGATTTTGGTAGTTAGCAGAATTTAATAGTCATGCCTTTTTTTTTTTTTTTGTGGTACTAGGGATTGAACCCAGAGGCATTCTACCTCCAAGCTATACCCCCAGCCCTTTTGTGTGTGTGTGTGTGTGTGTGTGTGTGTGTTTGGTGCTGGGGATTGAACCCAGGAGCATTCTACCTCCAAACTGTACACCCAGCCTTATTTTATTTTGAAACAAGTTCTCACTAAGTTGCTGAGGGTCTTAGTAAACTGCTGAGGTTGTCCTTGAACCTGCGATCCTCCTGTTTCAGCCTCCCACATACTGGGATTACAGGTATGCGACACCACACCTGACTCCAAAAAAAGTGTTTTTAAAAAATGTTAAAGCCGGGCGTGGTGGCGTGCGCTTGTAATCCCAGTACTTTGGGAGGCAGAGACCGGAGGATCGCGGCCAGCCTCAGCGCTCGCGCTCCCTTGCGCTTGCGCTCTCTCTCTCTCTCTCTCTCTCCCTGTCTCTCTACCTAGTGAGGCCCTCCGCAACTTCGTGAGACCTGGTTTCAAAATAAAGGATAAAAAAATAGGGCCGGGGGTGTAGTGCGGAGGTAGAACGCCCCTGGGTTCAATCCCCGGTACCGCAAAAAAAAAAAAAAAGTTAAAGCTCAAGGCCTCCCAAACTTATAAATTTAACCTCCAAGTCTTGCTAACCTTTCCGTAGTGACCCTCTCTGCAAGAAGGCCCACAACAGTGCATTTTGTGCTGTAATCGTGTCATCAGCTGTGACAAGGAGCTCTCCTGCTCCCACATCTGTCCTTGGCTGTACATAGCCACTATTCACTAGGGACCGAGGAGAACACCATAGCTCTCTACTGGACAAAGTCTCGCAACCTTTTATGCTACCCCAGCCTTTCATTTACCTTCAATTTTCTCCCACTGTGGAGTCATTTTCACAAGTAGCAAACATTCGGTGACACATTTCTTTCTCTCTATCCATGTAGTCCCTGTAATAGCTGTAGAGAGAAATACACACTGTATGTTTGCAGGAGGTGACATCTGGTGGCTGGAATTCTTCACTCAGGTACAGAGATGCTGAAAATCGAGCGGGTCTTAGACTGAACCAGGCAGGGGTGGAAGTGATGCTGGAGGGGCAGGGCGACGGGCAAGTCGCCCACGCCTGTTCAGGAAGCCTCCAGACACAAAGCTGGTTGTTTGAAAAGATGGCAACCATGAAGGCTGTGGGCCCCGCAACTTAGTGAGACCCTGTTTCAAAATAAAGAATAAAAAAGTAGGGCTGGGGGGGGGGTGTAGCTTGGAGGTAGAATGCCCCTAGGTTCAATCCCTAGTACCACAAAAAACAAAAACCAAAAAACAGGCTGGCCAGGCATGGTGGCGCACGCTTGTAATCCCAGTACCTGGGAGGCTGAGACAGGAGGATCATAGGTTTGTGGCCAGCCTCAGCAACTTAGTGAGACCCTGTTTCAAAATAAAGAATAAAATAGAAAAGGTGGGCATGGTGGCGCACACTTGTAATCCCAGTACTTGGGAGGCTGAGACAGGAGGATCTGGGTTTGTGGCCAGTCTCAGCAACTTAGTGAGGCCCTCTGCAACTTAGTGAGACCCTGTTTCAAAATAAAAAATAAAACAGAGCTGGAGGTGTAGCTCAGAGGTAGAATGCCCTTGGGTTCAATCCCTAGTACCACACACACACACACACACAAAAAAAAAAACCAATAGTGGACTGGATGTGGTAGCACATGCCTGTAATCCCAGTAGTTGGGAGGTGGAGACAGGAGGATCACAGGTTCAAGGACAGCCTCAGCAACCTAGTGAGACTCTCAGCAGCCTAGCAAGACCCTGTTTCCCAACAAAAAAATAAAAAGGGTTAGGGGTATAATTTGGAGGGAGAATAACCTGCATTCAATCCTCAGTACCATGAAAACAAAAACAAAACAAAACATTAGATATCTTACTAGGTGATTTCCTATTTATAGGAGAATAATTTTGAAGGGTTTTTTTTTTGGTACTGGGGATTAAACCCAGAGGCATTCTACCTCCAGCTATATGCATCATATAACTTTGTGTGTGTGTGTGTGTGTGTGTGTGTGTGGTGCTGGGGATGGAACGCAGGGGCATTCTACCTCTGAACTACACCCCAAGCCCTATTTTTTATTCTTTAATTTTGAAAGACGGTCTCACTAAGTTGTGGAGGGCCTCACTAAGTTGCTGAGGCATGCCATGAACCTGCAATCCTCCTATCTCGGCCTCCCAGGTACTGGGATTACAGGGGTGCATCACCGCGCCCAGCTAGCATATAACTTCTATGATCAGAAAAATTAGGTTTCTAAAAGACTGATGTCTTTATCATGTGAGTGATAATCAGATCTGACAGTCCTCTTGCGAATTCTGACACGATCTATGGAATGCCAGTCTGTTGGGAATAGTGGATGAGTCTCGGGTGGTGTGCACAGGGCAGAGTCTGAAGCATAAGATCCTTTTAAGAGTTACACCAGGCCAGGTGTGATGGCACACGCTTGTAATCCCAGTACTTGGGAGGCTGAGACAGGAGGACTGCAGGTTCAAGACCAGCCTCAGCAACTTAGTGAGGCCCCCTGCAACGTAATGAGACCCTGTTTCAAAACAATAAATAAAATAGGACTGGGAGTGTAACTCAGAGGTAGTATGCCCCTGCCTTCAACCCCCAGCACCAAAGAAAAAAAAAGTTACACCAGTAAACGGAGCGCAGTGGCACACGCCTTTACTCCCAGCCACTCAAGAGGAGATGGCAGGTTCGAGGCCAGCCTGTATAACTTGATGAGACCTTGTCTACAAATAAAAAGGAATGAGGATGTAGCTCAGTAATAGAGTGCCCCAGGTTCAATCTCCAGTACCACATAGACACTGACACACACATACAGAGAGTTACACCAAGACAGGTGTGGTAGCGCACACCTGTAATCCTAGTACTTGGGAGGCTGAGACAGGAGGATCGCAGGTTCGCAGCCAGCTTCAGCAACTTAGTGAGCCCCCCTGCAACTTAGTGAGGCCCTGTTTCCAAATAAAAAAAAAATAGGGCTGGGGGTACAGCTCAGAGGTAGAATGCCCCTGGGTTCCATCCCCAGTACCACCAAAAAAAAAAAATGTTACACAGCTCACCTCTGTAAGGGGCGCTTATCTGCAGGGGGAGGGCAATGGGGAGGTGGGAAACATCAGATGTGAACTTTGGTAGCGTGCTCCCCTTCCCTCTGTGAACTACTAGTTTAGGGTGCTGAGCGCTTTGGCAAATCAGCTCTAGGAGTGCTGGCTCCCAGCCAGTTCTGGGCAGTGTTCCCAGTCCGTTCTCTATGCTGGTAGATGGACTGGAAGGATAGTCACATGTCACAGCTGCTCTGGTCACTTTCCTGGTGACAGAAGTCTCACCTGGCCAGTTTCCTCAGCTCGTTATTGATGTCATGGTTGAAGGGCTGTTCCCTCTGGGCTCGCACTAGGAAATCCCGGGCTTGCTCATACTCGGTCAGGAGGAGACAAGCCTGTTACGAAGGATAGAGCTTTGGTGCAGACTTAGGGAAGGTGGCATTTTTTGCAGCACCTGAGTTGAGCGCTGCTGCTTTCTTTTCTTAGGCATCTGTTCCCAAGCCCCTGCCCTCCAGCTCACCTGTCCACACCTGAAGAGGGCCTTGGCGTTCTTTTGGTCAATGACCAGGGCCTGCTCTCCATAGTGCAGGGCTGTGCTGGGTCGGTCCAGTTTCAGGTACACAAAGGACAGGTTCAGGAGAATGAGAAGCTTGGCGGCCTCCACCAGGTGCTGCTCCTCTGGGGGAGCCAGTCGCCGGCGGAGAAGCAACAAGGCCTGCGGAGAGGGAACACAGATGGTCAGGAGGGGCAACAATCTCAAATACATCAAGCCCTAAACACATGCTTCACTTCACACATGCGAAACCGTAAGAGCTAAAAAGCTAATTCAGCAAGGTTGCAGGACACAAAATCAACATAAAATCAGGAAAATTATTTGTGTGTGTATGGGGGGGATACTGGGGGTTGAATCCAGGGGCACTCTACCTCTGAGCTACACCCCCAGTCCAATTTTTTTTTTTGTGGTACCGGGGATTGAACCCAGGGACGTTCTACCTCCAAGCTACACCCCCGGCCCTATTTTTTATACTTTATTTTGAAACCGGGTCTCAAGAAGTTGCGGAGGGCCTCACTAAGTAGCTGAGGCTGGCCGAGAACCCGGATCCTCCGGTCTCCGCCTCCCAAGTACTGGGACAAGCGTGCGCCACCACGCCCGGCTCCCCAGTCCTATTTTTATTTTTTAGTTTGAAACTGGGTCTCACTAAGTTGCTGAGGTGGGCTGCTACTGCTAACCTACAATCGTCCTGTCTCAGCCTCCCAAGTACTGGGAATATAGGCATGTGCCACCATGCCCAGCTAAATCAGGTAAGTTCTAATAGGAAGAGGCATGCAAAACTCCTGGCCCAACAAGGCAGACAACACACATCCTCTACTGTTTTCTAGATGAGAGCAAAGGACAGTAAGGGGATCAGAACAACCCAGTGTGTCAGTGGACAGCAGCGTGATACCAACTGGCAGAGCAGCAGTGTAAATGGGGATGATGTGTGCAGCTCAGAGCCTGAGAGACCGAGGAACTGAGGGGACTAGGAATTAGAGCTATTGGAGGGCAGAGGTGGGGCTGCATAAAGGAGGACATGTCAAATGTTCCCTTTCTCCACCTCAACAATCAGGAGGTCTATTTTCTGGAGAAATGGAACCAAACAGGCTTTTTCTTTCCCCCCAGTACTGATCCCAGCAGTACTCTACCACTGAAGTACATTTTGCATTTTCTATTTTGAGACAGGGTCTTGCTAACTTGTTGAGAATGGCTTTGAACTTGCAATCCTCCTGCCTCAGCTAGAATTACATGTGTGTATTACTGTGCCTGGCTCCAAAGGGCTCTTGATCTGGGGCAGGCTGGTCAGAGGGCAGGGGTGGTGCACTGCTGATGGGGGTATTAAGAGGACAGTCTTGGCAGTAGACAGTGAGACCTCTGTCTTGCTCCCCTGCTTGCTAGAGGAGCACTGCAGCCAGATCTACACTGGGCGAAGATGCAGGACTGAGTGTTCTGAGGACACACCTACACACTTGATGTGTGGCGCTACTATACGGCCACAATGCAGTCTGCCCCACCAAGCACTTGAAGTTCCAGTCAGCTTTCTGATACTTCTTTCAAATCTCAATGGTCAAAGATCACCAGCCACTGGAAGAAAGCCCCTATAGAGAGGAGGCCTCCTGTCTCGCAAGAGCCTTCCTCTCCTTCTCCCATGGCAGCAGGGTCTTTTTGCTAGGAATATGTACATCCAGAATATAGGTATCAGCCAGCGTTACTTGTAGCTAGGGATGGGCAGAGAATAGGTTCTGGAAAACATGATTTAGTTTTAGTGCTATAGGGCAGGAACCTTCCTCCAAGGTGAGTTGGTGTATGCCATTAGCTCTTTCTTCCCTTCTGCTGCGCGAAACTCAGAGACTACCATCCAGGGCTGCAGGAACACCCTAGAAACGAGAAGTCTGGGTACCTGGAAATATAGTGGAGCAGAGCTACCAACCAGCCCTCATTTGCACTCTGCTAGCCATTATGTGAAGGAGAATTAAACTATTGTTAGGTCACTGTTATTATGAGTCTTTGTGACTTGCCACCAGACTTAATACGAATGGTCACCATCTCTGGTGTACAGCAAATGAAACACACAAATAATTGAGATTAAAGAAGGATGATGCAGAGAGGAGAAAATCTAAAAATTATAACTAATAAAGACATTAAAGAAGATAATGTATGCATGCGTCAGAACAGTATGCTGGGGAAAAAGCAACAGAACAAAGAACCTCCAAAAAACTTTTTTTAGCTGGGCGTGGTGTCGCGTGTTTGTAATCCCAGTACTTGGGAGGCTGACACAGGAGGATCGCAGGTTCGTGACCAGCCTCAGCAACTTAGTGAGGCTTCCACAACTTAGTGAGACCCTGTTTCAAAATAAAAAATAAAATAGAACTGGGGGTGTGACTCAGAGGTAGAATGCCCCTGGGTTCAATTCCCAGTACCACAAAAACAAAACAAAACAAAACAAAAATACTTTTCTTGAGACAGGTTCTTACTATGTTGTCTAGGCTGGTCTCAAACTCCTGGGCTCAAGCGATCCTCCCACCTTAGCCTCCTGAGTAACTGAGAATACAGGCATGTACATCTGTGTCTAGCTTGCAAATTTTATTTGCAGTACTGGGGATTAAACCCAGGGCCTCACACATGCTCAAACTCTCTGAGTTACATCCCCAGCCCCCCCCCATTTTTTTTACATTTGAGACAGGGTCTTGCTAAATTGCCCAGATTGGCCTTGAACTTGGGACCCTTCTGACTCAGCATCCTGAGTAGCTGGGATTAAAGCATACACTACCATGCCTGGCAGCATCAGACTTAACAGCAATTCTTTTTTTTTTTTTTTTTTGGTACTGGGGATTGAACCCGGGGGGCATTCTACTTCTGAGCTACACCCTCAGCCCTATTTTATTTTTTGTTTTGAAACAGGTCTCGCTAAGTTGTTGAGAGCCTCGCTAAATTTCTGAGGCTGGTTTCAAACCTGGGATCCTCCTGTCTGACTCTCAAGTACTGGGATCGCAGGTGTACACCACCACGTCTGACAATAGCAATTCTAAAAGTATAAAAAGTAGGAATATTTTAAGACATATAATTATGTGCTCTTTCAAAACAAGTAAGTATATTGAGATACTCAACAGGAAATCCACAAAACAGAATCAGAGGGCATTCCCAGGACAAGAGCTGTGTAGTGGGCCCAGAGAGCCCCCAGTCTGACTAGAAGCACCTGTGGGAATGTCCGCAGAAAAGTAAGGACTCATGGATGACAGCCCATACTGCATGGAAAACTGTGTTGCAAGGGGCTTTCTAGCCATGTGTGGTGGTGACACACCTGTAATTCTAGTACTTGGGAGGCTGAAACAGGAAGATCACAGGCATGTGCTACGGTGCCTAGCTTGCAAATTTTGTTTTATTTGCAGTACTGGAGATTGAACCCAGGTTTGAGGCCAACCTCAGCAACTTAGCAAGATCCTGTTTTAAAATAAAAAGAGCTCGGGGTGAGCTTAGAGGTAGAATGCCCCTGTGTTCAGTCCCTAGTACCATGAAAAATAAAAGACAAAGAAAGAAAGAAAAAAGAAAGGGGCTTTCTAACCAGCCAGGTGTGGATACACACACTTAATCCCAGTACTTGGGAGGCTGAGATGGGAGGATCATAGATTCGAAGCCAGACTCAGCAACTTATCTGAACAGGGTCTCACTAGGTTGATGAGAGTCTATTTTCTGAGGCTGTCCTCAAACCTGCAATCCTCCTGTCTCAGCCTCCCAAGTACTAGGATTATAATCGTGTGCCACCACATCCAGCTGTGAGAACCTGTTTCCAAATAAAAAATGAGATGTCACTCAAGGTAGAATGCTCCTGGGTTCAATCCCCAACACCACACGAATGAATGAATGAATGGGGATTTCTACTGCTGTGGGAAAATTTAGTAAGAAGCAATGGAAGGTAAGCCAGGCATGGTGGTGCATGCCTGTAATCCTAGTACTTGGGAGGCTGAGACAGGAGAATCACAGGTTCAAAGCCAGCCTCAGCAATTTGGCGAGACAGTTTCCAAATAAAATAAAATAGGGCTGGGGGTATAGCTCGGAGGTAGAATACCCCTGGGTTCAATCCCCAGTACTGAGAAAAAAAAGTGATGCTTCAGGAGTCAGGCTTAGGAAAGAGGAGGGGTGAAAGAAGTGAAGAGGTGCTGTTTGTTTCTTGGGGTTTTGTTTTGTTACTGGGGATTGAATGCAGAGGTGGACTACCTCTGAGTTACACCCCTGCCCTTTTTTATTTTGAAACAGGGTCTTGCTAAGTTGCTGAGGGTCTGAGTTTCTTTCTTTTTTTTTTTTTTTTTTTTGAGGAAAATCCTCATGGCCAGGACATCTCGCCAATGCACAGCCACCAAGCATTTGTTGACATATGGACTTGGGTGTGATGGATGGGGAAAAGGTAGTTTCTCAAACTTCCTTGACGTAGAATAAATTGTCCACCTTCTTTCTTCTTCACAAAGGTGCTAAAGCAGTGTATCCATCAGCATTCTTGCTGCCATAATCTAAAGATCGGACCACATAACTTAGAGGAAAGAAGATTTCTTTTCTTACGGTTCCGGCCTCAGTCCATGTGAGGCTGGGGACTGCTGATCTCAGGGCATGGCGGCGGGAGGCAGAGGGAGAGCCGTGGACTGTGCTCTTTACATCACTGAGGCCAAAAGCAAGAGAGAGAGAGCAGGGGAGGGAGGAACCCTATATATATACTCCCCAAGGCCACACCCCCAGCGACGCTGAGGGTCTGTTTCTGAGGCTGGCCTTGAACCTGTGATTCTCCTGTCTCAGCCTCCCAAGTACTGGAATTACAGGTGTGTGTTACCATGCTCAGCAGGATTTTCTTTAATGAGATTTCTCTTAATGGCTGCCCATAAAAAGTAGGAAAAGAGACAAAGTCCATGTCTTCTAAGCAAGCATGATTTCAGGATCTCTAATTAACGTCCATTCTTACCCGTTTATACCTCACTTTGGCATCGTAGAAGCGATTCTGGCGGAAAAGGTAGTTGCCAAACTCCCTTTCAGTCGCCGCCACTTTGAGGACTTTCTTAAGTGGAAACTGGTCTTGTTGCTCCTGAGAACCAAAAACAAGAGTGCACGGCAAGGCCAAATGCCACACCACCACTACCAGGGAAGCAGTATTACAGCGGTGACCACTCACACTGTCAACTTTTATTTACTACCCTGTGTGTGCAGAGGTCAACTCTGAGTCCCAGTGGAGGTCGTGGTGGGTTGATATTATAATTGACCCTATTTTCCAGCGCAGAGCCAGAAGGAAGTCTGCTGTTGTAGTCCTCGATGTTCTCTGAGGCAGCAGTGCCATGGCCTTAGAAACTGATGGAGCTTGCCAAGCACAGAACTCGGGACTCACAACCATCATTTACCTGACAAGCATTTATCAGGCCCACCATTTGCTCAGAGCCCTGGTGGTCTTTATGGTCATGATGCTACATATCAGAATCACCTGCAGAGCCTTTTTGACTGGGCCCTACCCAGAGATCCTAAATCAGTACCTCTGAAGTGGGCCCCAGGCACCTGCAAAACTTGGGATAGATACCTACAGCCACATATGCAGTGTGTGACAGCCTGATAAGGAAAATGCATATGATTGCTGATAGGATTTTTTGGGGGTGCTGGGGATTGAACCTAGGGGCATTCTACATATGAGATGTACCTCCAGACCTATTTTATTTTGAAACAGTCTTACTAAGTTGTGGAGGGCCTAAGTTGCTGAGGCTGGCTGTGAATCTGTAATCCTCCTGTCTCAGCCTCCCAAGTACTGGGATTACAGGTGTGTGCCACCACCCCCAGCCTGATAGGATTTTTTTTTGTGTCTGTGGTGCTGGGGATTGAACCCAGGGGCATTCTACACCCCCAGCCCTATTTTTCATTTGGAAACAGGGTCTCACTAAGTTGCTGACAGCCTCGCTAAATTGTAGAGGTTGTCCTCAAACCTGTGATCCTCCTGTCTCAGCCTCCCAAGTACTGGGATTACAGGTGTACACCACCCATCCCGGCTTGCTGATAGGATTTGAAGCCCTGCATCTATGGGATGGGCGTAAGTGAAAGGCTACAAAGAAATGGCAAGACTTCAGTTATGAGGACAGTGACCACTTATATCCCAGTTCCTGATATCCTGGGAATCCCATCCAGTTAATAGTGCCATTCACTCTCCAATATCCTGAGTGGGACCATCATTATAGTTACCCTAGCAGTCAGCTACCAATGCCTAATTTGCTAGAAATCAAAAGGTGCAGAAAAGCAAATGTTCACTGTCTTGTAGGGAGAGTTAGGCAAAGGGTAACTCAATGATCAGCTCAAATTGCTAATCCATAACAAACTCACAGCCTTACCATGGCCCAGCACATTTATCTCAGACAGACAAGACTAGGAAGTGGAGGCTCCTCCATCACCACCGCACAGGAGGCCTGGGGGGAACCCGGCCCGGCCTGTGATCATCAGCAGGGTAGGCTATCTAGGAAACCACCAAAAATCAAACATCTGTGCCCCAGAACTTACAGCTGAGAGGGCACAAAACTTGTCTGACTCAGCGGAGTCAAGGAAGTCAAGCAGCTCGATCTCAAACAGGACGGTGGTGTTTGGGGGGATCAGGGGAGGACAGCCCAGCGTTCCATAGGCGTAGGTTGGCTTGAACAGAAACCTGGCCAGCTCCCCTCTGCACATGCTCAGAAGACCCAGCTCCATGCCCCAAAGTGTAATATCTGAAAGAAGGGACTTGGTTGAAGCTTACCCATCATCCCGTTCAATGCTATTGGTTTCTCCCCGTCCAGGTCCAAACCTCTCCACATGGCATCCCAAGCCTTCCACATTGTGATCCCAACTTACTGTTCAGCTTGCTTCCTGCTGCCCCTACCATTTCCAAACTCCAGCTTCTCCAGGCCAGGCAGTATTCTGGCCTCTACATCTCCATAGCATGGTTCCTTCTTCCCACACTGTCTTTGTCCTCATCCTACCTTCTACCCCAAATGAAATCTTACTCAAGCCGGACATGGTGGCGCATGCTTGTAATCCCAGTACTTGAGAGGCTGAGACAGGAGGATCACAGGTTCGTGGCCAGCCTCAGCTACTTAGTGAGGCCCTCCCCAACTTAGTGAGACCCTGTTTCAAAATAAAGAATAAAAAATAGGGCTGGGGGTGTAGCCCGGAGGTAGAATGCCCCTGGGTTCAATCCCCAGTACTGCAAAAAAAAAAAAAAAAAAAAGAAATCTTACTCAAACTTAAGGGCTCATTCTGAATGCCCCTCATCCATGAAGTCTTCTGTGATCCTCCCAGCTGGAACTTCATGCCTTCCTTAAGCACACCTACAACACAGCTCGTCTTCCATGCACTCATCCAATTCTATTAGATTTATTGTCTAAATGTCAGTCGATCTCCTCAACACAAACGAAGTCCTTAACGGCAGAAATGTTCTAATTATCTGAGCACAAGCTCTTATTTCACCATGCACAATGGAAAGTCAGCATTCAATATAACTAGATCTGGGTGGGTTTTTTTTGGTACTGGGGGTGAACCCAGGAGCATTCTACCTCTGAGCGACACCCCCAGCCCTATTTTTTATTCTTTATTTTGAAACAGGGTCTCACTAAGTTGCAGAGGGTGTTACTAAGTAGTTGAGGCTGGCTGCAAACCGGATCCTCCTGTCTCAGCTTTCCAAGTACTGGGATTACAAGTGTGCACCACCACGCCTGGCTTGGGGATTTTTTTTTTTTTTTTTTTGGTACTAGGGATTGAACCCATGGGCATTCTACCTCCAAGCTACACCCCAGCCCTTTTTTTTTTCTTTTTTGCAGTACTGGGGATTGAACCCAGGGGCATTCTACCTCTGAGCTATACCCCCGGTCCTA
>PVJS01011497.1:34751-45868 GCA_004027185.1 Glis glis | reverse complement strand
TTTTGAAACAGGGTCTCACTAAATTGCAGAGGGCCTCACTAAGTAGCTGAGGCTGGCTGCGAACCTGGATCCTCCTGTCTCAATCCTCCCAAGTAGTGGGATTATAAGCGTGCACCACCATGTCTGGCTTACCATGGCAATTAAGTGGAAAAACTACAATCTTAAGCCCCAGGATGCCACTTGGAGTACAACATGGGATGTCAAAGATGCACAATGATTGTCCTGTATCTAATGTGGGGACAAAAGGGTAATGGAACCAATAGTTAAAAGTGTTAGATTGAAGCCAGGCGTAGTGTTACTCACCTGTAATCCCAGTACCTGGAAGGCTGAGGCAGGAGGACCACAGGTTTGAGGACAGCCTCAGCAACTTAGTGAAACTCTCAGCAACCTAGTGAGACCCCGTTTCAAAAGTAAAAATAAAAAAGGACTGGGGGTGTAACTCCAGTTACACCTGGGTTTATTCCCTAGTAACACACACACATACACACACACACACAGTGTTATTGAGATAAAAAGAGAAGATTAATTTCCTTAATTTTAAACTTTTCAGACATTAGACTCTGATAATCATTCCCTGGTAACAACCTTCTTTATTTCACAATCCCAAATGTTTAAAAAGAATATTTCTTATGTACAATTATAATGCACTGATACAAATAAAAAAAAAACAACAAAAGAACATCTTAGTTGAAAGAAACAGGTTTCCACAGAAAACATGCAAAGACAGCTGGGCGTGGTGGCGCATGTTTGTAATTCCAGTACTTGGGAGGCAGAGACCAGAGGATCCCGGTTCGCGGCCAGCAACTTCATGAGACCCGGTTTCAAAATAAAGTATAAAAAAACATAGGGCCAGGGGTGTAGCTCAGAGGTAAAATGCCCCTGGGTTCAATCCCCGGTACCGCAAAAAAAATAAAAAAATAAAAAAAAATAAAACATGCAAAGACATATCTGCCCGCTTTAAAAAGTTTAAGTTCTTTTACACATCACTACAAGGTTTAACATTTTTGTTTACTTTGCTGTTAAGAAGACCTTGAAACACCAAGTCCCACAGGGAAACTCCATAGACAGATGGACGATGAGCCATCGACTCACCTGGGGGTGGTCGCTGCAGCCACGACACTTACTTCTACAATGCAGACTGCCAGGATGAAGCTCCTGTGGGGGGACATGCTGCTCCTGCCAGGCGGCTCCCAGGGGAAAGGTGTGCAGATGTCTAAAGCATTTATTTGCAAAGGGCCAGAGGACAGGGGAACGATGATTATTTGTGCTCAGGGTTTTTGTCAATGTAGACTGCTTTGGCACCGCACTACAGCCAAAGGAGACTGGTTTTGTAATTCTTGGCCTCCTGTTTTCCCATATTGACAAATACCTTTGGGGAATGAGCCAAAGTGGCTAAAATTAGCAGCTGCGCAAAAACGTGTATTTTATGTAAAAATGTGTATTTCATGTAAAAATGAAATAACAAACCAACCAACCCAGCAGTTCTCGCCTTGGGAGAAAGAAAGGGAGAATGAGGGAATGTGTACTTTGGGGAACAAAAAGGCCTGTGGGTGATTCTCATAGAGGTAGAAACTCAAAGTAGGTAAAAGAATGACACTTAATGGAAAAGAAGGTACAAACACAAGGTTTCGACTCCCCCAAGCCCCAGTCTGAAAATGTGCTATGTGATGTGTTTCCATGTGGGCAAGGTAAATTGTAAAAGGCATTTACGAACTTCTAACTTCACAAGGATGCTGGATCCTTTTGAAGAATGAGACGTAAACTCCTCAGGGCATTATAACAGCTTCCAAAGGATATGGCCTCCTTGTCTCAGAACTGTACATGTCAGCAAGATTCATTCTGAGATGGAAAGAAAAAGAGATGGGCCCATGAAAAAAGAGTTTGCCCCACACTCTCCTATTCTCCAGGACTTGTAGAAAGGGTAAGGTATTTTAGAGGCACCAGAGAATGTGGACTATGGAACTGCTCTCAGAACACTGGTTGCACAATAGAATGACCTGGGACGTGTGGGAACATATCGACGACTGCCTACTCCCCACCCATGTCTAATTTAATTGATCTGGGATGAACCCTACATCAGTATTTCTTTTTTTTTTTGGTATTGGGGATTGAACTCAGGGGTGTTCTACCTCTCAGCTGCACCCCCAGTCCTATTTTATATTTTATTTTGAAACAGGGTCTCGCTAAGTTCCTGAGAGCCTCACTAAGTTGCTGAGGCTGGGCACAAACCTTCCATCCTCCTGTCCCAGCCTCCCAAGTACTGAGATAACAGGTGTTCACCAACATACTTGGCTCCACTTCAGTATTTTTAAAAAGCTTCTCAGTCATGCTAATGTGGGACCAGGATTGAGACTGAGAATGACCAGCTTGGAAGGGGGTTTTTGTAGGCGATGCATCACTGACTTTTAAAAATAACTCCTAGCCGGGCATGGTGGTACATGTTTGTAATCCCAGTACTTGGGAGGCTGAGACAGGAGGATCGCAGGTTCAAGGACAGCCTCAGCAAGTCATGAGACTCTCATCAACCTAGTGAGACCCTGTTTCAAAATAAAAAATAAAATAGGGCTGGGGGTGTAGCTCAGAGTCAGAATGCCCCTGGGTTCAATCCCCAGTAATAAAAACAAGACAAAACAAAACAAAACAAAAACTCCTGACTCAGTTCTAAAGGGGACTTCATGAATATTTGTTAATTGCAAACTGGCAAATTTAAAACATTAGTGCATATGAAGGTAAAACAGGGGGTGAGGTTGGGAGGATGACAGGATATGCAGGTAGCTCTCCCAAGACTGCCCAACTTTGCCAGGAGTTGCCAGGAGTTTCCTGGAGTTGCCTGGAGTTGACGGTCTCTATTTTCACCACACTTTCTTGGCCCCTGTCCTTTTTAGCTTGAGGTCTCTAACGGGACTAATGTCAGGAGTCCTGAGCTTATTGTGGAGACAAACTATCTGGTTGGCATGTAGGTCATGCAGAATTGCCACGTGATAGGATAATTCCAGTGGATGTCATGACACTTGTGAACGGATGAATTTATGGCCAAGGGACACTTCCTGTGAGTCTTAGCTAATGACAGGTGGGCTGCACTCTGATTCAGTGCAAATCTGTCAGTTGTGTTGTAGCAATGTGGAGGACTCTCACGTGGTCTTTCTGGACCCTCCCTGGATACCTGTGGATGAAGGACTTGAAGGAAGTCAGTAGAAGGTGATAATTCATGCTAAACCAACTTGATCCTCATTGATTAGACTTTGCAATAATTAAAACTTATTTATTTACTGGGTACTGGAGATTGAATCCAGGGTTAGAGTCTACTTCCCGGCAATACCCCCAGTCCTTTTTATTTTTATTTTGAAACAGGATCTTGCTAATTTGCTTGCTGAAGCTGGCCTCCAACCTGCGATCCTTCTGTCTCAGCCTCCCAAGTACTGGGATTACATGGATGTGCACCACCATACTTGGCTGACTTTGTAATAATTAGACTTGATAAGTAGCTATGACTAGGGTCTAAAAGGTCACCTCTTCCTTTGAAGATGAGGGGAAGGAGGGATTTCTTGGCTGATTAGTTTGAGTAGAGGGCTATTCTGAATTGCTTCATTTTATTACTATAATATAGAAAAGTAATGGGAACAGTAAAATATAATATCAAAGCATATATTATATGTTATATATTAATGACATACAATAGAATGTATAAAAGATATAAATAATATAATATGGCTTTTATTTTTTTATAGTGCTTTAACTCCTCCTTGCCTTTAACATCTATCATGTATCAGACATGTTTTGAAATGAGGCTTGTATTTCTAGGAGAAATAGTATCATGATGAATTAGACTAGAGAAGTGAAAAATAACAACTTTTAAAAATTTGTATAATACATAATAGCTTCCAGAGATCAAAAGAGATACATGTTCAGGGAACTTTCTAATGTACCAGGCCGTTGTGTGTGTGTGTGTGTGTGTGTGTGTGTTTGTGTGTGTGTGTGTGTGCATGTATTTAATATATATAATTTAATCTTCAAAATAATCCCATTCCACAGCTGAGGTTCCATGGTTTGTCCAGCGTCACCCAGGGTGAGTCACTGGAACTTGAACACAACTCAGGCTGTTCCTGCCACACTCTCAGGACTGTTGTGGTTAATATTTTAATTAGATCATGCTGTTTCTGGAGTACTTTACTAGAAAATTCTGCACTAGTCCTCTCCCTAACAAGGAAGCTTAGTCCAGTCTCACAGATGAGGCAGAGAGAAGTGTACCCAAGGCTGCACGCACAGACGTGACAGTGGTAGGATTTGCACAAACTGCACTTTCAAACTCTAATTCCAGGGTTTTCCACCCTGCCCTGGCCTCTCAGCAGCCTCACCATTTAGGGGCTTTTTTTTTTTCAGTTTCCCTTGGTTAAAATTTCCTTGGAAACTCTCTGTGGGACTGAATTATATCTTTTAAATAACAACAACAACAATAAGAATAATACTTTCCCCTGTTTTTAAGGCAGAGAAGAGCATATGTGTATTAGAACTCTGATGAGAAGCAAACAATTTTTACTGAAGTGATACAAATGTGTTCAGGGTGATTTCTATTTGGCTCTTTTAAAGGGATGGGAACAGTTTTTTGAGTTTTTGTTTGTTTGGTTGTTTTGTTTTGTTTTCTCAGTGTTGGGGATTGAAATGAGAGGGCCTCACACATGCTATATCCCTAGGACTTTTTATTTTATTTTTGAGACAGAGTCTTGATAAGTGGACTAGTCTGTCCTTGAATTTATGATCCTCCTGCCTCAGCCTCCCAAATAGCTGGAACTACAGATATGCACCACCTCACCCAGCTATAAACAATTTTTTGAAAGTCCCTTATCAGTTAAGTTCATGAACTCCCTTAGTGTCCAGGGATCTCAAATTGGGAACCCCTCTTCCCATTCCACAGCTGCTCCTTACTGAATTCCCAAAGGTCCACGGGTCTTGCAATGCCACAGTGAAATGTCTGTGCTTTCACTCACAACATATGCTCTTGGTGCAACAACTAGAATCATGGAACAGGTTGAACTTGGGGGTCACCATCAATTTCAGGTTTCAAGTGTGTCTCGCTTGCTGCTATGGCCCTGACATCTGGCTTTGTGTGAAGCACATTTATGAATTACATCCATCAACAGATGCGTGAGTGAATACAGATGGGGAAAACGATGTGCAGGGAGGGGAAGCGCCACCTCCAAGGTCCCATAGTCGGGGCGGGAGGTGTCCGAGCCCCGCTCTCTTCACTGCTGGCTCTGTGCCACTCACATGACGGCGCTTTCCGATGAGCTCTTTTATGAGGAAGAAGAATCAGTTTCTGTATCCAGTGGTGCTGGAGCTGTTTGTGAAGTCTGATGAGGGTGATGTAAGTCTGGCTATCCCTTCACAGTAACAAGGATTCCTGCGGCTCAGATCTGTTTACAATCACATGGAACTGCTTAGGGCCCGCTGGGTTGTACTGCAGCATTTCACTTGGAGGGAAGATTCAGTAGAATCCCCTTCTCTTTTCAAACTCACCATATCTGCCCATGCCACCTCCTGCCCTCTGTTCACCGATGCTCTTGACTGATCCCCCCCACACACACACTCAGACTCCAGCCCCTACTCCAGTCATTTCAGTTTTCTTATGGGCACCGCCTTGGCCCCCTCTTTGATTTCAGCAGCTCTATCGGTGTCTATCTTAATTCCACTCAGTTCACTGCCATACCCAATGCCATTCCAATACCCAGAGTGGCTTTCCTTTTGAATTTATCAACACCCTGCTCTCTGAATGCAACTACCAACTCATCCAGACACCTCACTCTCGCACTCCCAATATCCCCTCTTTGACTTTATTGAGACATCCAGCTCCCTGGTTCTCCGCTGTCCTCAGATCCACACCCATCTGCTCGCCTCTCTTCCTTTCCTGCTGCATCTGGATTCCCTGCCCACTGAAGCGGTGTTGTCATCAGCTCAGCCCGTCCACACCTCTTCTGCCACTTGCACCAGTATCTACAGACCCTCAGCCTGGGATTGGACAGCCAGTTTGGATTTCCACTGCTTTGCCTAAGTCCTATTGGAGCCTCATCTACATTCGTCTGTCTTTTCTTCGATCTTTGGTCTTTCATTTCTCTGCTTCTCTTAGGGGCTTCTTCACATCCAACTCCACGAAGAAACTCAGAAACCTTTTTGACCCCTGCGGGCCTTTCTTATGTCAACTTTCCTACATCTCAATGAAATCTCAGAGGCAGCCTGTTTTTCTTTAGGAAAATCTGATGCTCTATACTCATGCCGGAAAGTCCCAGGATTCTCCCTTGTGTCCTCAATTTCTCTATTTTAATCAGTTCCTTCTCCTCAACTTGTGAACATGCTTACCATGAGTGGTGCAGATTCCATTTCTAAGTACTCTCCAGACAGACTTTGACTTGTCCATGGTCAGTTGAATTTGCCATATCTAAAGCTGAGCACATAATCCCTGCCCTGTCACTGTCAACAAAGCTCTTGCAGTCCTTATTTTGGTTAATAGGTCACCACTCGCCCTGTCTTTCTGATTTCCAAACCTGGGGGTCATCCTTGATTTAATTTAATTAATTAATTAATTAATTAATTAATTTTTGTGGGTGGGTACTGGGGATTGAACCCAGGGGACATTCTATTCCCAAACTACACCCTAGCCCTATTTTATTATTTATTTTGAAACAGGGTCTCATGAAGCTGCTTAGGGTCTTGGTAATTGTTGAGGCTGGCCTCAAACCTGCCATCCTCCTGTCTCAGCCTCTCAAGTAATGGGACTATAAGCATGCACCACCACACCTGGCTTTATCCTTGCTTTTTATTGCATCAATATTTTGAAAGTACACAAAGTGTTAAGCTCATAGTGGATAGTCTGTAGTTATTGCATAGTTATTAGATGATTAGTTGACTTCACTCCAATTCAAGTATATTTGGCTTCTGGAACTTGGGGCTTTGACAGATGGACACAAGTATTCAGGGAATAAAATACACTCAGATTTACCAAATAGCTAATAACATGTAAACCCAACTAAATATAATAGGGGCTAATGTTTTGAAAATCTTAAACTATCTCAATTTTTCTCTTTTAGGACTATGCTTTCTTGATACTTTGTTTCAAGACTGAACATGGAGGCTCATTGCCCAGGGAAGGAGATGGTGGATTAAAGAAGCGAATGATGCCCTGTGAATCTCAAAGCAGTGGGGACAGCTCAGGTTATGCTATAGAGGATGTAAACAGATTGCCTCTCTAGCTAGGAGAAGTTGTCAGGGAGGACCAGAGAGAGTAGGTTTTGGGCAACACTTTGGGACTGAAGTCTAGAACGGGGCTAGCATAGCTGAGAAATTGAGAGTGGGCTATGGGTGTAGCTCAGTGTTGGAGCACTTGTATAGCATGCTTAGAGCCCCGGGTTTGATTCCTCAGTGCTGAAGAAAGAAAAGAAAGAAAAAGAAAGAAAGAAAGAAGAAAGAAAGAAAGAAAGAAAGAAAGAAAGAAAGAAAGAAAGAAGGAAGGAAGGAAGGAAGGAAGGAAGGAAGGAAGGAAGGAAGAAAGAGAAAGAAAGGTTGAAGGCAAAGATATGGAAGAAGTCAAATTAGAAGAAAAGTACCAGTGCCATGTAGTTGGGCAGAAAAAGAATCAATGGATTTGTCTTAGGTTTCTTTGGAAGCCATGTGCCACAGAAAACATCAAGAAGTTTCCCTCTAGCCGGGTGTGGTGGCACATGCCTATAATCCCAATACTTAGGAGGCTGAGGCAGGAGGATCGCAGGTTCAAGGACAGCCTCAGCAAATTAGTGAGACCCTGTTTCAAAACAAACAAAAAAAAATTAAAAAGGGCTGGGGGTGTAGCTCAGAGGTAGAATGCCCCTAGGTTCAATCTCCAATTGAACCCCCCTACACACACACACACACACACACACACACACACACACACACATAATAAGTTCCTCTCTGCCCCAAGGAAGGATGGAGGATGGGGAGGGAAGTTAGTAGGCTCACGGGGAAGTCTACTACAGCAAGGATGGAAGTGCTCCAGAGCTGAGGGGAAGGGTGGAAAAGTGCTTGCAGTCAAAGCTCAGAGTCCACAGTGTTAGTGAGGGCTGAGGTGAGCCGGAGTCACAGGGGACCCCAGACCCCATAGGTCCCAGGTGTGTGGAGAGTACCCTAAGTACTTCAGTGAGAAGCTTTAGTTATAGAACCAACAAGGTAGTGAGCAGGTATATGGTGTGCATGCTGTAGAGACTGGAAGAACCCGAAGACAGTATAAAGACCTACCTAGGAGCCGGGCGTGGTGGCACATGCTTGTAATCCCAGTACTTGGGAGGCGGAGACCGGAGGATCTGGGTTCGCAGCCAGCCTCAGCTACTTAGTGAGGCCCTCCACAACTTCGTGAGACCCAGTTTCAAAATAAAGTATAAAAAAAATAGGGCTGGGGGTGTAGCTCAGAGGTAGAACGCCTCTGGGTTCAATTCCCGGTACCACAAAAAAAAAATGATAAAAGACCTACCTAGGACCCCTCAACATCCTTCTCCATACCTGCCAGGAAACTAAGTATCTTGGAGAGGAGCAGAGAGAAGGGGAAATTTTTTGTTTTAATATTGGGAGTCCTAATTACTGGATTGAGGTCACAGGACCTGACTAAATGTTGGCAAATATCCCACAAAGTGGAGACTTATGTAGATCAGAATAAAGAAAACAACAGTAAATGCTGGTAAGGATGTGGGGAAATAGGAGCTCTTATATACTGTTGGTGGAATTTCAAATTAGTGCCCCTGCTATGGAGATCAGTGTGGAGAGTCCTCAGAAAACTGGGAATGGTTCCACCATATGATTCAGCCATAGCACTCCTGGGTCTCTTCCCAAAGGGACTGAAATCAGAATAATAGTGATATGTGCATATCTATGTTTATAGCAGCATAATTCATAATAGCCAAATTATGGAAACAACCTAGGTGTCCATCAGAAGATGAATGGATTACAAAATCGTGGGATATACACACAATGGAATTCTACTCAGCAATAAAGAAGAATAAAATTATGTCATTTGCAGGAAAATGGATGGACCTGGAGAACATTATGTTAGTGAGATTAGCCAGTCACAGAAAGTGAAGGGTCAGATGTTTTCTCTCATATGTAGAAGCTAGGGAGTAATTGCGATACCAAAGGGACTACAGATATGGAGGAGAAACCCCAGTGGAGTGAGGAAGGTGGTCTATGGGAGAATTAATGAAGGAAACACTTCCATTGACATTATGTACAAATATGAGAATACCAATGCCAATCTTAGTATCTGGTATGGGGAAAGAGAGGGAGTGGGGAAGGAGCGGGGAAGGGGGAGCTCACCAGGTGCTATGTGCACATATATCACTCTCACTTTGGACTACATTATGATGTGAGACTACAATGTACTGATAAAAGTATATGAAAAAAAGAAAAAACAAAATAAAAAGAAAAGAGAGTGTGGATGCATTTTCTCTCTGAACCCAAGCATAGAAGCTTAGTAGAAGCAAATTTCTGACCCCGTTTTAGAAGTTCACTTGTCTTCTCTAGACATGTTCTGCTAATCCTTCTTCTCTGCAAATGGGGCTAGTAAATAATTAAAGGTGATTTAGGTCAAGAGCTTAATCCCGTTTCTGGTCCTGCATCGTCTCCTTCTTCGTTTTCACGTTACTGGCTTGGGCTTTTGCCTGTCTTGGGGCTTTGTGCCTGTCACTGATGAGCTGTTAGAGTCTCTGCTGCTGGGTCACCTGGCTCACTTCCAGTCTCTACAGTTCAGGGTTTGTGTTTGTCACATTAAAAGATGAAGAAAATCATCACCATGGATATACTTTCTAAACCCGGCAGAATTTAAAAGAGAGAATTTAAAAATCTCTGTGCGACATCAAGTGCTGTATGCATGTATGTTTCTAGCACTCTGAACTTCATTACGACGCGTAATTATGAAACACCAATAAAAGCATATCATAAATCATGGTGCAAAATGAACTATGTGTTTCTCAATACACAGTTTGATCCAGATCATTAAGAACATGCTTTTGTGGAATGTTCAGTTTTGATGAAACCATCCTTCAGTATTACAGTTGTAAAATGTGAGCATGTGAGCTATCTTTCTCAATGGCCATATAACACACACTTAGTTGGATCATGAGCATATGCAGGTGATTTCCTGATGTAGAAGAAATAGAGAAGACATCACCACAACCTGTCTTTTATCTCGAATACTCTAAGGCTTACACTGAAGCCACTTAAACATGCAGAGGTGAAATACCTGAATTAGCACGGACTGAGCATGGGTTTAAATTGATGAATTGCACTTACAAGGACTGAAAAAAAAAATCAAACTTTGAAGTGATACTTAATTCATCTTGAAGATGAGCTGTGGAGAAGTCAAATGGGGATAAACCTGCCTAATTAAAAATGGTTGAAAACCTTTTTTCATCTATTTTGGTGATAAACATATTGTTCATAGAATGCATAATGGAACTACTTGTGAAGAGAATAAACTCCTCGTGAATGTGCGATCTCTTGGTGTGAAGGCAGTGGAGCCAGTGTTTGGAGGCCGTGGGGTGTTGACGTGGTTAACTTGAGGTTTAGCACAAGCACACTGCAGCCTTGGTTGGGATTTCATTTCAGCCACTTACTAGCTGTGTGACCTTGGGCAGTCACATAAGCTCCTTTTAAATATACTTTTACTGGTGCATTGTAATTATACATCATGGTGAGGTTCAAAGTGATGTAGGCAACATGCACACAGCACATGCTGTGTTACCCTCTGCATCCCACCTCGCTACGCACCCCCCCACTGTACATATTAGTGAGATTGGTAGTGATACCTTCATATGTGGAAATAGCATTATTTGGACTGTTTCTGTCATCAGCTCTTTATGTCATCCTATAGGATGGGTCACTGTAGCAGCCACCTGCGAGATTTTGAAGAACCAAAGTGAAGCCATGACAGGCTTTAGTTAAAGCTTTAAGTAGAATAGGCCTAAGTATCTGTTTTTCTAGAAGTTAAGTTTCTATAGCCTGTTGCCCCATACCCTGTAGAAACCATTAAGTGTGCTAATCTGATCTTGTCCCTAGCAACCCCTAGAAACAGCCAATCGGTGTCAAGCACACCTGGGTCTAGA
>PVJS01011497.1:10392-34651 GCA_004027185.1 Glis glis | reverse complement strand
ACCCATCCTGGACACTCCTGAGAAAGGTACTGCGGGCCCGACCAATCAGCTTCAATGTTACCATATAAGGTTAATGCTTCCCTAATGATGACCCCTACCTAAGGCGCGAAAATTAAACCAACCAGGGAACGCCAACAAGCTTATGTTTTAAACTAACCTATCAATGTAAAGGTGGGATGGGCTGCCTCCTTAAGGGATAAAAGCTTTGTTCTTGGAGAGCAAGGGGCTTCTCTCTGTGACCACTGCGTTGGTGCACGTTAGGAGCCCAAGCTCGAGCTTGAATAAAGGACCCTCGTGTGCTTTGCATAGGAATCGGCTCCTGGTGGTCTTTGGTGGGATCACGAACTTGGCACTTCAATTTGATGAGCAAATTGAAATGTGTAGTGTAACACCGTCATGACTGTCTGCTCTGTGGTAAATGTTGGGGACATGCTTGTTATTATTCTGTGGACCACGCCTGAACCTACCTTTTCCAAAACAGGTTGTATTATGCTTACAGTGAGGTAAAGTGACTGGCGAAGGCTTCGAGCAAGTAAGCTTAGGAGTTTTGTAGTCCTCCTCCAAAATCCTTACAGCTGAAACAGCGCAGCTTCTTGAGCTTAAATTAGGCTAATGTCACAGACATGCATGCAGTGGCTTTGGTTCCCTTCGAACTTTTACTACTTGGGGTAATCCTTATGATACTAACACACAGAAACCAGAGCGCTGCATTCTGTAGCTTCTGTCTTCTAGGCAGGTGCTTCACCCTTGACTGCTGACCTTGGTTGCCACAGGATGCTTCTCTCCTGCCCTGAGGGTGTATGGAGCCAGGACTGATGCGATTTGCATTTGAAGGTGGCTTGACTTTGCCTTAAATTGTATTGGGAGACCAGAGGGACTCCAGATAAAGGAGGAGAAACCTCAGTGGAGCCAGGGAGGTGGTCTAAGGGAAAGGGAGGGGGAAGAGTGAAGTTCATTGAAGGAATTACTACCATCAGCTATGTGTACATATGTGAAAATACCAACGTCAATCTCAGTACTCTGTAAGGGGAAGGGTGGAGATGGGGAGGCAGCTGGGGGGGAGGGGCACCAAGTGCTGTGTGCATTGTATGTCACTGTCAACATGATTTACATTATGATATGAGACTATAATGCACCAATAAAAGCATATAAAATAAATAAAATATGTTAAAATTAAAAAAATAACTAAATTGCCACTCTGGCAATTATGGGAGATGCACTGGCTAATCCATCACCCATTGCCAAGGCCCTCTCACTGCGGCAGCCTGGCTATAGCACCGAGCTCAGCACTCAGGGGTGGGAGGGGGGGAGCAGCTGGCTCAGTGCTCTGCTCTGCCTTCTTGAAATTCTCAATAATTTATTTTGAACATTTGTTTTGGAAGAAAAATCTAATGGGAAAATGGAGCATGCCAGGCATAGAGAAAATATGCACCATGTTTCCCCTCTTCTGTACTACCCCATCTGCACATAGCGTTGTGTGGCCCATGAGCACGAATTGACAGGGACCCCATGATGTGTGGGAGTTCAGCGACTCAAAGTGAAAATGAGTGTGTTGTTTGCCAGTGAGGAGGGGGAGCGAGGGCGTTGGGGGTGAGCACTGACAGCCCTCAAGGGCCACACTTTCAGTTTGAACCAGAACCTGCTTCCGACACCAAAAGAAACACAGATGATCAAGAAACACTGTCATATCTTTCTTGCTAGTGTTACTTCCCTGCATTAACCAACCAGTTATATTGGAAATAATGACACAGAAGGACAGAAAAAGATAGGGCCAACTCCTTTTTATTTTTCTCGTTCTTCTTCATTCATCTTATCAGTGAGCTGAAGGTAGAAGTTACTGGTAGAACGGCCATGAAGTGAAATAAAAAAGCTGAGTCAGTTTCCTGTAGTTTCTACTCTTCTGGTTAGAATAGAATGTGTAGGCAAAAATATATGTGTATGTAACTTATGAAATACAGATTGTGTAATTTTGGGGATTCCTCATATGAATTAAAAAGTCATGGTAAAATTCATGCTAATACTTTAAAATTTTAATTTTACTTAGAACAACATTAAATGGCAGGTAAAATATACTATGGCAAGTCAAGAGAGAGAGATTGTGGAAAGTAAAAGGCTTTATATTTTAGTGCTTTTAATGGTATTTTTCTTTTCTGCCTGATGAACCATGGACCCACATTTTGATTTTTCCCTATTCCTCATAAGTTACATGACAGCCCTCCCTCTTCCTTAACTACTTCCACTATGGAAGTTGGCAAAGCTAAAAGCTGGACTTCCCAGCCTCCCTTGCATTTAGCAGTGACCAGGTGATCACATTCTGGCTAATGCAATACAGTTGAAGTCAACTAGAGATGCTTGAGGGAATCTGAAGTGGCTGCAATCCGGAGCAGGCATTGGTTGTGCTACCTTTTCCTTTTGTGCTGACCTTGAAGACGCTCGGAGCTGAGCAGCCATTTTGTGACCATTAGGCAATAAACATGACAACAGAAAGCCAAAGGCTACAATAGAGAGATAAGCTAAGAAAGAGTCTCCATACTGAGGGCCTTGTTGAGCTGCAGAGGAATACCAGCAGCCATCGACCTAGACTTGTGTGAGAAAAATAAATCCCTACTGTTATAGACTACATGCTCATATCTCCCTCAAAGCCCAAGTCACAGCCCAGAAATCCTTTAAAATTTTATTCTGAAACCTTAACTCCAATGAGATGGTTTTAGAGAATGGGCCTTTGGGAGGTAATTAGGTAGATGAGGTTGTAAGCCTGGAGCCCCCATGATGGGATTAATGTCTTTATAAGAAGAGTAAGAGACTGGAACTCATTTTCTTCACCAGAATACCGACTTCAACCCAGGAAGAGTTTTCACTATGTGCCTGATCTGTGGGGGCCTTGATTTTGGATTTTCCAGCCTGCAGTACTGTGAGAAATACGCGTTCATTGTTTAAGACACCCAGCCTATGGTTTTCTTGTTATAGCAGCTCAATCTGACACATCATCTAATCATAGCTGCTGTGAACCTTTCCATTGCTGGGCTCCATTCATTCCTAATGGAGCTGGGCTGAGAACTGCCTGCTTGTGCCCAGGATCTTATATCAGAAGAAGAAATTCCACGCAGCCTCCAACTCTAGCATATCCTACCACCAAGGTCCTCAACCAACCTCTCAGGACAGTGAAAGAGGCAGGAGGCAAATATCATGTCAGCCATACCATTCTCTTCTATTTATCTCTAAACACTCGTTTCAGCTGACCCCAAACAAAAACCTGTCTAATGATCAATCAGTCTGAGTAGACACTTAGTGGAGGCAGCCTGAGTCACATCCCAGAATGTCTGCTACTCCGCTTCAGTCCCGTCGGGTCGCCCTCTGGAACAGCGTTAATTCCTCTTATTTTACAAGATAAAATAATAATGATTGAAGTCAACCAAATGGAAAGGGAATTACTACAAAACTCCACAACCGAGATTATGCAGAAAACAGATTTTCAGAGTCAGGCTTTTTTTTTTTTTTAACTTAACAACCTTCTCTGGTCTCTGAGCAGCCCACACTATGGTCTCCCTGAAGATCAGCACCTGAATGATTTCAGTTCAAGGTAGAGCTGCAGGAATTAAACACATAATTTCTGCAAAGCCAGGGCAAATGAAGGACTGGGCCACTCATTCAGTGAGATGACAAATAGCTGGCCCTCGTCCACCGGCTTGGCTGTAATTAGGACTTGTTAACAGAGCTGTTGCTGGTGTGTAGTCTCCTTCAGGACCACGTTTGGTAGAGCAACTTAGGTCATGAAATTTAGTTATTTTTTAGTCAAAGGGAATTAGTTCAAAACATGCCATTTCCCGGCAAGAATTAGGTACTTTATGATTTAGCAACCTCCTCTGACGGTAACAGCTTAAATATTTACCAGGGTCCTTGGGGCTGCTCCCATCTTTTGCTGGAAGACTTTGTGTTGAACCTGTTCTCTCTGGGTCAGAGTTCTTACTCCTTCATCAGGTAATCCCAGGATCAGCCAGACTCCTGGGGAGCTCTATCCTCTGCTCTTTCCCTCCTTGCTTTCAGCTCAGGAAAGACAGAATCGCCCTCTGTTTCGCTCTCTCTAGATACCACGATTAATATTTTGGGGGAAGAGTCTCAAATGACTAATTGAAAGGCTTTCCCTCCTGTAACAGTTTTACAATAAAACAATCTTGGGAAACTCTACCTCAGGAGTTGGAGCAGATGGCAACCATTTTGTTTTTATTTATATATGTATTTTTTTGGTTTAATTGATTTTAATTATTGTTACATAGAGCCCAAACACCCTTATTTGCTCCATTACACTTTCATTAATCAAAATCTCTGATTATTACATTTGTATTTTACTTATTTCTCTGCTTTGTAAATAAGTTTTGTTTTTGCCATAGGAGGTCATTCAATGTTTATTAAGCATGGTAATTTTTTTCTGTGTGTACTGTACGTGGTGCTGGGGATCGAGCCTAGGGGCGTTCTACCTCAGAGTTATACCCCCAGACTTATTTTATTTTTTATTTGGAAATAGGACCTCACTAAGTTGCTGAGGCTGGCTTTGAACCTGTGATCCTCCCTGTCTCAGCCTCCCAAGCACTGGGATTATAGGTGTGCGTCATCACGCCTGGACAAGCATGTTAATATTTGAAGAAACTCATCACTTTACTAATTCTGGTGGGAGAATCTTATCAAACTTGTTGAATATTGCAAAGATCATGTTCAATAGTGCCTAAAATAATAAAATTTAGGAGTCCCGTTGCTGAAGTGATAAATACCATGGAGAGCAAGCCATTAAGCACAAATTGGACAGACTGCAATCTCAGTCCCTGCTTAATTGGACAAAAGTTATTTGGACTTATACAACTTTCATATTTACTTCCCTAAAAGAGAAATTCCACAGACCACTTCCCTACTTAAGTGCCTTTCTTATTGGTATTTTTAAAGAAATACCCAACTTTTCTTCTGAGAAATATCTCACATTGGAAATGTGACACTATGGACATCAGGCAAAGCTAAAGATGTTAAGACTAAAAGGAGTGAGAAGGGTAAGTTGGCAGCCCTTTGAAAGCACGGATTCCATCTCAGCTGTGACAGGAACAGATCGGCCTCACAGGACTACACCATCAGTGGAATAAAGTTATTCTGCATAAATGTTAACGCACTTCAAAGATGCAAGATTACCCTGAGAAAATTGGTACATTCTCTCCCGGTTTTTGCTTTTGTGTGAGAAATTTGGCAGCATGCTGGCTGTTTAGCTTAGATAAATTTGATGCCTAACTGGAATCCCCTTTCCAGGATAATAGGGTTTCCACAAAATGCCCAACTTCCAGCATACAGATATGAATACCACTGCTGCTAAAGAGACTTCAGGGAACAGGTCTGTCCCCACTTGCAGGGACACTTCAGCAAACACCTCCCTCTGCCTGGCCAGCAACGGTTCTACTGCACTGAGACAATCGTCCTCCTCTTTTCTAGACGAGCAAGGGTTCGTCTCCAGCAAATCTCACAAATTATGGCATGTGGAAATAGCACCCAGGCTCAGCAAGTTAGGCACACTGCAGAGCACCTGGATAAGACAGACAACTCGTGCAGCAGCCTTGCTACTTCACCCGCATCCGTGGTTCACTTTCAGCTCTCCTGGAAGCTGCTTTGGTGTGGAGTCTGTTTCTCTATCTTCCACCTCATTGTTGTCAGAAACAGAAGAACTCTTCCAGTTAAGGAGAAAAAGAAGGCAGTAGTACCAAACGTCCCATAATGGATGGATCAGCTCCTCCCCCACCAGTGTCTTACTCCTTAGAGAAGTTAGGTACAACACTAAGACTTCGATACCTAAGAAGGTCTGCTTTGAGATTCTTCCTTGTAGTTCCAGGGTTTTTGTTGTGTTGTTTTGTTTGCAATGCTAGACATCAAACTCAGGGCTTCATACATTCTAAGGACCTTCTCTATCACTGAGCTAGACCCTAGCCCCTTCCACATCTTCTCAAAATGAATGTTATACCAGGTAAGAGTGTCTAAGAGTGTCCTAATATGCTAAAAACATCTGACAGTTGGCCCCAACCACCTCACACTGCAGCTCTCCCCAGTGGCTGGCACCAGCCCAGACCCGTCCCCATCAATGTGTCTTAGTGAGGTTAAACGTGACTAAAGAATGAACAGAGGTAAAGGGTAAAAAGCATGGGTCAACAGCACCAATGAATGTTTTTTATACTGGATGCCAGCAGAGGTTGCTCTTATCCACTGGACGTACTGACCTCCCAGGAAGTGGGTGTGCATGCATCTGAGAGCGTAGAATAAGGGAGTGAGAGAGATCAGACGATAATTTACTCATGGTCCTATTTCATGGCTTTCCACTCTCTCTTCATCTTTGTGACAACCTGGGATGTATTATAACTAACACTTGTTCACCTTACACTGGTATGTTTAGACCCTGACCAAATGGTGAACCCAAAGCAGGGGTCAAATATTAGAATAAACTGATGGTAACACCTGAGATTTTGCCATTCCAGTTTATTGAAATGAGTAAATTTATAGCTTTATTTGCATACAGAAAAGTGCACAAGAAAATAAGTATGTACAAAACAGTTGTGTGGCTGATCATCACTTAAAAAAATTCAACTACCTAGAAATAGTTACCTCCAGTTTAGCATGTATAGGTATTTGAATTTTTAAAGTACTATTTCAAGTCTGTGTTTATGATGACTGAGTAGAAAGCCAGATGGAAAATTATGCCATATATAATCGACTATTACCATTAAACATAAAACCACAGGACTTCAGCTTGTGGGCTAGTTGGGGCTAATCAATAGAGGCTCACGAGGCCACTGTCTTGCTTAAATCCTGAGCAGTCGCCCTCGTCTACCTAAGGTAACAGCGTTCATGGTTGATAAACACCCACAAGAACCTGAGCATTAAGGGCCAACAGATAACATTTTAAAAAAACCCAACATGAACAAAACAACTCATTTTGGTAAGAACAAACCCTTCATAACTGTGCTAACAATAGGACTGCAAATGAACTGAGAAAGTTTCCAAGGTTATGAGGAGAAAAATACTGCAGACATTAGATTTTCGATGATAACCCCAAATACTTGTTCGTCACCTTTCCCTCCTCCCATTTATTGTCCTACTAACTATGAGACTGTGGCTTCAAGTAAGTTTTCCAGTTACTTGATAAAGGCCTAGCATGACCTCAGTGAGAACCTGGTGTGTCGGGCACAGTTACTTTGAGCTTTGTGATGACTGCTCCTTAGAACACCGGTCTTCATTGCCGAGTTGAGTGCAATCTCTCTCCCATGTTAACTGCTCTTCTGGAACTTCAGCTCAGGAAGACGGGTCTCCCAGTCCATAGGAAGGATACAGGGTGTGCCAACTGGCAAGTCTAGTTTCTGGGGCTAGAAATTACTGAGGAAGAAGAGAGGCTCCAGATCTATGAATCATATGATTATCATTATTATTTTGCCCCATGAAAGTCTGTTGCTTGTAAAAGGAAGGTAATGTTATATGAACCCAGGAGCAAAGCGGACTGAAAAGAGAATCGGAGGGAAGAGGAGAGGAGAGATGAATAATACTTTTCCTTCATTTGCAATAGCTAGCAGTAGATTAGGGAAAAAAAGGACAATCTTGGCTTTGGGAGAAATTGATCTTCAGAAAGAGGAGAAACTATTATCTTTAAAAATATCCTCAGGTGTATGAGATTCCAAAGTGTCTAAGGAGGAGTTGGACTTTATTCCATTTCATTTTAGAAATTCTCTGTAGGTGACGGTCTGAAGCAAGTTATCTTTCAAGAAGATGCCTTGCCCTACTAGAATCTTTAGGTCTTGTGTTTTAAAACAGAACTCCCCAATGACTTTGGACAGTAAGGATTTGGACATTTATTCAAAACATTATGATATGAGGGGTTGTGGTGGCTGCATCTTCCAACCAGAGGGTAGAAGGCAGAGTATTCTGGAAGGTTCGAGGGACAGAATAGGCAAGGATTCAGTAGGGAAACTACTTCATTTACATTTCAGCTAGAGAGTTTGGGATCATAATTTACTTAAAGCCATAGATTCAGTTTAGCTTTAGCCTAGACAGAAAGTGAAAGGCATTTTACAAGTGGAAGAGGCAACGAGAAATCAGGCAACAGGTAATATGTCAAAGTTGGAACAAGGGCCAAAGTCAGGATGCGTCTGGCTATTAGCTTTGTCCTTGACCGCCGAGGCCAACCTTTTTGTTCCTCTGGAAAGTCAGCATTCCAAGTTCCTAGAGAAATACAGAGAAGAAAAAAGCTGGTCAGAATTTTTGGATTGAATATCAATGTATTAAATATCAAGTCACTACTTAAGATGTCATTAATAGTATCTCCCAGGGCCGATGTGAGGATTGACTAAGATACTAAAGAGAGAGCATGTTACCCAGCGACTGACACAAGTGCTCAATAATGCTGTTTTCTTCCATGAGAGTTCTTCCTACCCACTTATTAATTTAACCGGTTATTGTTAACCTGATTAACATTTGATCATGTCTAATTTATCAATTAAACATTGGTATGTGCACATAGAACAAAACTTTGTATACATGGGTTTGGTACTACCCACAGTTTTAGGCATCCGCTGGGAGTCTTGGAACATATCCTTTTGGATAAGAGGAGATGAGGTGAGACAGCTGTACACTCAATCCTATGGTTGATGTCACATGTAAGATAATTTATTTATTTAGAAAAAATTAATTGTGGATGGATCAAAAAATAGTTTAGTAGCTCTGCTTGGATTCTTTTCATTCTTTCTATTTTTCTACTCCTACTATCTGCACCCTACCTTCTCTAAAATGGAGATACATCTCTGCTTCCCTCCTAACTTCAATCTTTTAAGATCAGAATGCAGTTGCTACCCTTTACTGTTGAAAAAGAACAGGTCACACTGAGCCCTCGTGGGGGTTTGGAAGCAGGGGATTATTCCTAACACTTATTTAGGACAAAGTCCACTGGAGAAAGAAGGCTCAGCCTTCTGACTCAAGTTCACCTTTTATTGCCTCTGAAGGAGATGTTAATGGCTGACACTGCTTTTAAAGTTAATCCCACCAGACCAGTGCAGAGTAACTTTAAGATTGTTCACAAAGAAATAAACGGCAGAAGAGTTGTGATCATCATCTGCTTAGCTGATTTGTGTGGAGACTTCGGAAGGTCATCAGAACTTGAAACTTTTACAAGAAACCAAGTTATTACTAGGAGATTTTGCGATCACTTTAATATGACGGTAAAGAGCTATAAAGCTAAAAATATATGTTTACTGAGTTTTTCTTCCATACAGAACTGAAATATAAAAAAACACAAGACAGGAGAGATGTCCATATTCTATGGCTATATTACTATTTTTCATGTATTTAAGAATCCTGTTCTTAAATGTTCAGCCTATTCTATTGAATTAACAAAGTAGAGTTTTCCCCATCAATTACTCCTAAATCACAAAGATTTAACCTCTTTCCAACTTTATTTATTTATTTTGGTGGTACCGGGGATTGAACCCAGGTGTATTCTACCTCTGAGCTACACCCCAGCCCTATTTTCTATTCTTTATTTTTAAACAGGGTCTCACTAAGTTGTGGAGGGCCTCACTAAGTAAGTGAGGCTGGCCGTGAACCTGGATCCTCCTGTCTCAGCCTCCCAAGTACTGGGATTACAAGCGTGCACCACCACGCCTGGCTCTTTCCAAATTTAAACATAAAATCTCATCCTTTACCTCCAACTGCCCACTGCCCCCCACCAAGATAAGATTAAATAGTGTCTTCTACTTACATAAGTTAGGCAAAGGGATTTCCAAAAGGATCTCTATATGCATCAGAAGATGCGGTTTGAGGAGAAGCCATCTAAGGAGATAAAACCATCCAGTCAACAAATATAGTTATATTCATAAGAAAAAAGCTTATAACTAAGACTTCTCAAGTTCATATAGGTCACAAACCAATCAGGCATTGTATGGGTCTACAATGATTTGTGCCCACTTGCTTGTAGATGTTGATATATAGTATATATTCAAAAGCAAGGCTCAGGGGAATTACATTTGCCTCCCCCAAATGGAAACTATTATTTTTAATGAGCTATACAACCATGAGTGGGCAATTAAGTACCTCAGTCTTTAAAAGGTTTTTAAGTTAGTATTTCAGTTGAATTTTCTCCCAAAATGCTTTCAGAAGTCAGTTTCAGTGAGATACAAAGGACATTTTTATATGATATTATTTCTCAAATTCAGGAGTAGTTCCTGTAAAAATAATCTTACCCCAGTTTAAATGAATGGTTCTACTGCCAACGTTCTCAAGGATAAATCTTAGCGAAACAGTCTTTCTCAGCAAAAAGCTACTATAATGCAAGGTTGATTCAGGAGACTGTGGCCCTATGTGACTTCCACTTTGGTGCAACAACTTTTAGGGCTGGCTACTTACGGAGGACTGTGATGAGCTGAAGGCATCCTTAGAGAAAGGGTTCTCAAACCCATGGTCATAAGATTTGGTAACTGGCAGGGATCCCTGTCTGGGAGCTGGCTTTGGTGGTTCTAGAAGGTGAAAAACCCAAGCAGTCAGTAGACAAGCTTTCCCCCAATATAGCACACATCCCTCAGTTAGCTATCTTTGAAACTTAGCTCTATACTTCTGAAAGTTACATCAGTGGGATAAAAATCACCAGCACATACTAGGACTGTCCATGATTATCACAGGAAAATCCATCTCTTTCTAAAGAGAAAGTCGTGTGTATTTATTGTTAGTGGAAGACTTTCAGAATTCCCTTGGTTAAGGCCATGGATCACGGAGGAGGCATTAACACTCACCCCTCCAGGGTCCCAATCCGTCCCATTTCAGTAGCTCTTGGCAGCCCTTTTAAGAACTGTCGCTAGAGGGCAGCATTGGGCTAGCACTTAGACTCCACTAAGGTAAATGGTTCACTCCAAAAGGTAGAGGCTTAAGTCGTTTCCACAACCAAAGATCAACAAAAAGCAGGACTGTTGGTGGGTGGGACTCTGGACCCATGTGACAGAGGGAACATTTGTTGGCACCGTAGACAGAGAGGGGAGTGACTTACCGTTGATCTTGTTCAACAGTTGGTTTGCATCGAAATCGTCATGATCTGCGTTCTCCTGAGGAATGCCGACTTTATTGTTGAAATAGCTGGAGAAGGCGCTGGAAGTCCCAGAGGAAGGCTGCTCTCCCTTCCTTGCGGGCACCGCAGGGGGCTGCCGCAGTTGGAAGTCCTTAAACATTTCTTTCACTTCCTTGACTTCTGTATCCCCCAGTGGGTCTAAGGCGGTGAAGGCATCGCTGGGGATGTCCTTGGCCGGGCCAGTTCTGGGAGGTGGCTGAGGAGGAGTGACCAGGAGAGAGGACAGCATGGAAGAGGACTGAGCAGGTGGGAAGATATTGCTTTGGAAAGGATTCCCCAAGGGGCTTGTTGATGACCAAGCATTGGGAGCCACCGATGCAGAGGAACCCCAGATGGCCGGGGCCGGAGGGGACGGGGAGGCTGCAAAGGACGAAGGCTGGGTCCAACTTTGAACAGCTGGGCTGGCACCAAAAACGATTGGCTGGTTGAAGCCTGCTGCTTGCCCACCCATCATGGCTCCCGGAATCATTGCAGTGGGCTGGTTGAAGACTACAGAAGGTGGGCTCCAAGGTCCGGCCTGAGGAGAGCTGACTGGTACCCCACCTGGAGGAAGAGGGAGGAAGCGCTTATCAGGGGACAAGCTTGGAGAGTTTTGAATTGTAAAAAGCGCAACTCTCTGGGGAGCATTTATAGCGCCCCTACATGGCAAATACTTTCACTAAGCCTTGAAGCTGATATGAAAATAAAGACGGAAAGATTAAATCACTCTGCAGGTTAACTAGCTAACTCAGTGTAGATGGTGGCAGTTTGTAGCCGGGTTCTTTCTACCACATCTTTTGACATTCCTCATTGGAAGGATAATACAATACACAAGTACTAATCATGAAAAAATGAGCCTGTATTGTATCTCAAACATTGAGAACAGAGCCTTTTGGTTGAAGCCTGAAGGTTGAGTGATCGCATTTCTTTCTTCTTTCTAGAAGTTGAACCAAAGGTGTTCTACCTTCCGGCTATATCTCCAGCCCTATTTTATTTTTATTTTTGAAACAGAGTGTCATGGAGTTGTTGAGGTTCTCACTAAACTGTCGAGGCTAGCCTCAAACCTGCGATCCTCCTGTCTCGGCCTCCCAAGTACTGGGATTACAGAGCACGTGCCACCACGCCCAGCTGTGTGAACACATTTATATCACAAACCACACCGATTAGAATGTAGTTAATTAAGGTAATCCAATGACTCCCCTGAGTCATTGACTTGATCTTTTCATGTAACAGCTGGTTCTGGTCTGCAGACTTATGGAAACCAGCTATCAGGCACGTGCATACGGTCTCAACATGCTTCCATCCCAGAGAAACCGTTTCAAAGTTTCCCGGCTTTTTAATGCTGCCAAAGTTGACATAGCTATATAAAGAGAAGACAAAATTTAGCTGATGCCAAGATAGTTTTAGACTTTTATATGTAAAATGGGAGGAAAGGCTATTATCCTGGGAGGGCTGCTTCAAATAAAAGTGCTTCCTGCCATGTGTCATTCACTAACCCTTGCCAGAAGTTAGAACAGAGTATTTAAATGAGAAAGGGAAGAGAGGAGACAACCAGAAAACAAAACAAACAAAAACCTTCCCAGGTAACTAATGTCCTGTGTCAGGTATACCGTCTTTGGGGGAGAATGGCTTGTTCCCCTACAGGTTCATTAGCAATTACTTCAATCATGAAATTCCAGGGCTCTCCAGTTCTCTCTTCTCTGCAGAGACTTATTCCCTGCATCTTGATATAATATATGGAGCATTTTCTTTCCTGCCTCTTCCCAAGCATATTAATGAATCAGTATAACCATCACCACTAACAGAAACTCCGAATTCAGCCCCCTTCTTGGACGAAGCTGAAGTTCTTCTCTTGAAACCTACCTGCTTTGAGGTTTGGAGCAGAGCATTCTTTGGTTATCAGTTTTCTAATCCAACTAAGAAAGGCCTTCAAACTTTGGTTAAGAATGCTTTTGCTTCCAGAATGAGAAATACTTTGAAAATGGCATTTCGGGGCTGAGGTAGCCAAATATTTTTAGATCTTCTTAGTATTTGACTCCTCTATGCTCAAAAATTCTGGCCATCTGGCCAGAGAATACTTCTGTTGCTCTTACAGAGAGTGGCAGGTTTCAGAAAAGGTTACCTTACTTAATCAACATGCTTATTTTCAAGGTGAGAGAACTGGGTAAAAAATATAATTTAAATGAGGAAGGTCACATTCTGTGACCATACAGACAAGGTCAGGCATGCTGGCTCTGCCTCCTTGATAGCAAGACATAAGACAAATACTAATTTCAAAAGCTGGGCATGGTGGCTCACACCTGCAATCTCAGTATTTGGGAGGCTGAGACAGGAGGATTGCAGGTTCAAGGCCAGCCTCAGAAACTTAGGGAAACCCTGTTAAATAAAAGAATATATATATTCTTTTGGGCTGGGGTGTAGCTAGGTGGTCGAATGCCCCTGGGTTCAATCCCCAGTGCCACAAAAATAGATAAATATACAAAAAGGGATGGGGGTGTAGTTCATTGGTAGAATGCCCCTGAGTTCAATCCCCCAGTACCCCAAAACAACAAGAACAAAACCAAACAAATGCTAGTCTCATCTACACAGATATTAGAATTTATTTGCATTAAAGAATATATTCCTTTCATAACAAATAAGGGACAAGTTCTCTTAGATTCTATAATATATGCCCTAAAGGTGGGTTTAATTTGACAAAGTTATTACTAGCATTTCAAAACAAATTTACTTAAGTTTTATTAACTAAAGCCAGGGTGGCTCACTAATAATTCCTGCCAACTAGATGTACAAAAAAAAGAGGCTAGAATTTTCTCATCGTTCATGATGAACCGATTGCCTTTCCTTAGGAAAAGACATGACTTTAGTCTTAGGTCACATCAGTGGGAGTGGTGTTTTTAAAGAGAAAAATATTATATTTGCCAGGAATTAAAGGCTTTCCCAGTATATACTTATGCCAGTATATACTTATACCCACTAGATTCCACACATCATGTTTCCAAGACATTTATGGCCCAGCTGGAGAAAGTAGGGCCAAGGACTAAGGAAAAAAGGAACGTGGGCATAAAACATTAGTTTTATTACCTTCCGAAGCCAGATCAAAACACAGGGCAGCAAGTCAAAGCCGAGGGCTCAGCTTTCTATAATACCCCCGCCCCCAGATCTCCAGAGGAGACGGTCCCCCAGCTGGGTCTGGCGGAAGTCGGACCTGCCCCTTCCATGCTTTGGCTGAGTATCCCTGCTGGTGGACAGGGGCTATACTGTAGAGCTCAGTTTGAGTTCCATGTCCAAACTTGGAAGAATCATCAGTATTCTGCAGTTGTATACCCCAAGGCCTCAGCAGGGGCACCCCGCCAGAAAGCTCCACTTCGTCTGAATAAATTAACAGTTATAGGGTCCAGCTGTATTTTCAGGCTGACTTGTTAAATATTGGCTGTAAAAATTCTTCAGGGCATTGATATTAGACTCAAAGGCCTGTGATGTTACCTAGTCGCAGGCACTTCATGCAAGTTCTCTGCTTTCCTGTAAGGAAAAGACACCGACCTGCTTCACTTGGGGTGTGGGAAAAAGAGCAATGAAGAAAGGCAAAGCACCCCGGAACACAAAGTATGTAGGGAGAGCATCGTGATGGTGTAAATGCCAAGCAGAGACCTGGAACACTCGTATGGATTTCAGCAGCTCAAGGGGTGTGGGGGTGTGTGGAAGGAAGTGGCAAAGCACTGTGTGCATGTTGTTTTTAACATACTGCAGTGCACCAATAGAATAAAATTAATTAAAAAATTTAAAAAAGAAGTTAGGTAACACCCTCTTTCTTACTCCCCTACTCCAGATATGATTAAACAGATTTGTTGTGGCAGAACCAAAATATTTTCCTTTTCAGGAAAATAGCAGAGGGGGAAAAAGGATCCTGGTGACTGACTCTGCAGGAGGCAGAGAAAGCCAAGATCCCCAGTCAAATTTATCAAAGGGGGGAAAGAGTCCGTCTTCATCTGTGGCCCCCCACCTCCCAAGCCAGAGTCTATTTGGAGTCTGTAGAGGTGCCAAGAAGCAAAAACAAAACAAAACAAAACAAAGAGAGTCCCCAGCAGGACAGCAAAGACTATTATTGGGGTTTCTAAAAACTGTATCGTGGCTTCTGAAAAGAACTGGAGACTAAGGATGCAGGGCAGCAGGACCAGCCCTCAGTTAAGCAGCCTTCACCATCGTCCTGCTGCGGAGACTCAGTGGCTCACGTGAGTTAAGGGCGCATTTATAAACAGGAATAACAGCACCTCCCAGGGTCTGATAAAATTCCATCTCTGCTCATATCCCTGTGCTCTTCCAACTTTGGCTTTCCACTCCTTACCTTCTAGATACTTGTCTTGCTGGGAAAATATTGGCAAGGAGCTACTAAGATGAATTTAGAGACTGATTGGGATGGATGCCTGTCCCGCACTTACATATGCCTCGGGAAATATGAAAGCTAGGACTTTCATTCTATGACTCAGACTTGCTTCAGACTTAACTTATACACATCTTGGGGCACATAATACTTCAAAGGGGGGCACAGGCATTGAGAGGGGATAGGCCTTCAATCTGTTATGGGGAACGGTGAGGACGAACGGAGAGCATGCATGTTGCTAAGTGTGCAACAGAGATGACAGACGAGGCTCTCTCCTCTCATCCCCTTCTCACCTCTGAAGCTGGTCTGAGCTTCACAGTCGTTCTGGTCTACCAGGAAGCTATTACCAGTTGATTCAGGTACAGGAAATACTGAAAATGGATTCTTTATCAAGAGCATCAAATTGGGGTGGGTTACAGAGGAGGAGTAAAAGTGGGAGACAGGCTGCCTACGATGTCCAGTCTTAGGCCCATGGCGGTCTCTGTGGATAGGAAGTGCTTTCCTCCTGTGCATCATCATTGTATGAGGGAAATCAGCAGAGCCATACTTAACTCGGTCACTAGGCACCTACCTAGACCCGCAAGGGGCCCCATCGAGGTGGGAACACTTGTTCTGAAGAGATCCAGAGGGTTGGTCTGTGGGGCTGCAGATTGTCCTGTGGGTGACGTCTGGCCTGGAGGTTCTGAGACTGGAGGAGCAAAGATGTCTGATGCAAGCAAGTCATTTGCTGAGGACTGACAGGGAGGGAGGGAGAAGAGTTATTTAGCAACAGGGAATACAGCTCTGATCTGTCTTCTACTCTTTACCCCAAACTTGAGATCCACAAAAAGGAAAACTTTTTCTATTGTTGATAAACAACTACTACTACCAAAAAAAAAAAAAAAGAAAAAGAAAAAGAAAAAGAAAAAAGGAAGGAATAAAGAAACAGACCAAAGGGAAGAAATAAAAGAATAAAGGATGCAGACTACTACAATGACGCTTAATAACTGATACAACCTAGGACTTGAAAAGTGAAACCTATTTTGCTCAGTTGTATCAGTCTGTTCTCCTTATTGGATAAAAGCTTGAAGCTGGGAAAGAAAGGACAACTATAGATAAGTATCCTAAATAGTTCTGATCAGTCCACTGCATTTAAATCAGCCTATGTAGAGATGAAGCATGCTTACTCATTAAGCAAATCTGCATTTTCCTATGAGAGTTTTAAAAAGATAGCTGTAGAAACTGCATTGTGGATCACTTTTGAATGAAGCTGGTAACAGCAGGAATAGTAAATAAAAGTTTCTTCTAAGACAGTGGTATATTAAGTCAACATTTTTTTGTGTGGTACTAGGAATTGAACCCAGGGGGTTCTACCTCTACAACTTCAACCCTTTTTGTTTCTTATATTGAAACAGGGTCTCACTAAGTTACCGAGGCTGGCCTTGAACTTGCCATCCTCCTGTCCTGGCCTCTAAAGCACTAGGATTACAGATGTGCACCACCATGCCCAACTAAAGTTATTATTTATTTATTTATTTATGATATTGGAGATTGCAATGAGGGGTGCTCTACCCCTGAGCTATGTCCCCAGCCCCTTTTTAAATTTTATTTTGAGACAGGGTCTTGCTAAGTTGCCCAGGTGTTGGCCTCAAACTTCTAATCCTCCTGCCTCAACCTCAGGAGTCACAGAGATTACAGGTGTATACCACCATGCCTGGCTTTAAGTCAACGTTTAAAAGAGGAGACAAATTTGAGAATTTTACACCACTGTGAACATTCATACAATCTGATGGGTGTGCAGGGCTTGTGTTAGCATGGGGAAGGTATGCAGGGGATCATGAGAACTCTTGCCCTCCCATCCCGAAACGTGACGATCAAACTTACCAGAGGTATAGAAGCATAGAAGCATTAAAAACAGAAAAAAACTTGTGTTTAGTTTAGTATTAAGTGACAAGACATGCAAACGGAAGGCAGGGCGTGACAAACACGGCTGAGAAGCTGAGGAAGATTGGCGATTAGAGGAAAGGATTCCTGGGGAGCCGAGGTGCCTCATCCCACCTTCTACTGGACAGCCACACGGGAAACTACAAGAGCAGCGGGGAGCTCAGCAATCACACCACCCTGCGGTACCGAGCATGCATTCTGCTAATGGATATGCGGAGAAGACAATTCACCTTAGCAGTCCTTCTGCCTCTTCCTGGTTTGGTACTTTGTGGAGGTGGGATAATGGCTATGGAGTCATGTGGAGAGGACTGGACAGAGCTCTCCAAGTCCTGCTTTACGCCATTCGGTACGGACAGTCCTTTGGGAGGGCTCCCCACAAAAGGGTTCGGGGAAGATTTGATATGGAAGCCGTTCTGTTCTCTTTCAGATACCCCATTTTGAGTTCTCCCTGCCGGCTGGGTTTGCGTACTGGAAAAGGGCCATGGGCCCGCCTGAGCTTCCTGCTTGCCAGTCCGATTAGAGATTTGGTCAAACTGCTGACCAAAGTGATCAATATCACCATTGAGGGGCCCATTACTCAGGCGAGTAGCCAAGCTACTCGAATTCTCTTTCTTCTGATCTGGAGATTTGAGAGAATCAAACGAAGAGGGTGCCGATTGGTCTGGTTGTGCGAAAGGGTCATCACGGAAAGGATCAGGATTAGGGGTGGGAAAGAAGTTGAGATTGGTAGAAAAGGCATTTTCAGGCAGGAAGGATGCCTGAGGCTTTGGTCGAGGAAGAGAGCAGGAGGTGATGCCATTGGTTAAGAATGGATTTTCTCTTAAAGAATTCTGATTGGTGTCGATTTCAGAGTTTAGATCCACTAACAGGATATCTTTGCTTTCCTATCACATTTGGAAAGAAAAAAAAAGAAAAAAATAAAGTGTTAGTCCATGTTATGACTTCAAATGACAAAACGACATAAAGTGACCAGACCAGGACTATCAAAATCCCCATGTGAATTTGGCCTTGATAAACTGGTTGACTGTGACTTCCTGCCATCAGCTCCCTGAAAGCATCTACTCACTGTGCATGAGGTCTTACCTGACCCTCCCTCACCCCATCCTTTTGCTTTTAAGTTTCAGCTTTGTTGGCCCTCATGACATGAAGTCTACTATGCTCCGCTTCATGTCTCTGCTCACCTCAGTTCACACATACGGGTGGGCTGAGTTCATTACTCGTATTGTTTCAACTAATGCCTTTGAAAAACTTCAAGGGAACTGACTGTGTCACTCTAAATGATTATCTAAGTCTGCGGAGCTTGAGTGTAAGAAGTGACTTCAGAAGCTTTGCCCTGCTTCTTGCCTGGGGTATAGATAGTTCCTTTTACTGTACCCTGAGTTGTGAGCATCACCCGTGTGAATGCATCCGTTCATACATTCATATTTCACAGTTCTGGTTGTGATAAAGTTTAAGGTCAAATAAATTTCCTTATAATGGGTCCAGTTCTTTCCTCCTGGGGAGAATTGTTTCCTTTTCTATCACAGCCTATAGGTACGCCCTTTCAAATAGCTCCTGTTGAAAGTGCCAGGCGTGTTGGATCTCTCACCCACACCATCCTAGTGTCTTCCTTATACAGATCCTTTCTATCTACGTCCTTCTGTGACAATCAAAATACTGGTCTCATCTAATCTATCACATATTAATCTCTGGTATTTATACATTTTTTTCTTAACATAACTTACAGTTGCTTATGTAGTGGCAGTAATCTCATCTATTTAGTATTAAAGTCAACTAGTAACTAAACTTCAATTTTTATGCAAGGTAGTGATGTAGGTTTAAGACTTACTCTGACATACCAAATACCTGATATCTACAAATTCTACTTCTCTATCATTGTTCTGGTATGTGATTTATTTTACATTATAGCATAAAAGAAGCAAATTTGATGAATCTGACATGTTTTTATTCAACTTAATGACATAACATTATGATTCACCCTGGGATGGGGTCTCATACTGATAGACTTTCTTTCCAACTGACTTTAATCCATTAAATATTTAACTCTGCTAGCCATAAATGATTATAAACATTAAAGCCTGCCTAGCTGAAGTGGCAGTTAGAGTAGATATCTAGCATTACCCCAGGCAGCGTACTAAACATTTCGATCATTGGGACAAAAACAACTTTAAGGAAATATTAATGTCTTAAACTAGTATCTATAAAAAGGGCTCAAGTAGGTCTCCTTGGCTTTTTGAAAAAAGAACATATGTTTTAAAAGTTCAGATGTTACTCTGTGGCCATAGAAGTGACGGCAAGATCAGACCTCAAGGGTATTCTACTTTTTGGCTTCCTTTACTGCGAGGTATAAAAACACAAATTTTAAAAGAGAATTTCTTTTTATTACTAGAAGAATTTGTCAAAAGAAAGAGCTCGTAATTTAGAAAAATTTTTTTAAATCAAGGAAATGGATTGGAAGGCTTCTTAATGGAGGGATCTTTAAACAATCAAAAGGGAGGGTAAAATGTATTACAAAAGCTTGTGATTTCAATATTTATTCGTTCATTATGAGCCACCTCTAAGTTAGAACAGTTGGTTGTTCACAGTTGGCAGAGTTCTCCTTGTCAATTACTTCAGAAGAAGTTCTTAGGACACCAAACGGGAGCCACATGTTAGGCTTCTGAATAGTCACCCTACGAGTAAAATGTATAAGGCTCGCCTCAGGTTGGGTTCACTGTTAATCCAAGATTAAGAGTAGTTCACAGACTACAACTGCGAGAGGTAAGACTCATCCTCCGACCCTTGGACAGAGCTTCATTAATGCTTTGTTGGACTGTCAACACTCCATCCACCTGGCCACCATTAGAGCACCTGAGAGTCAGGCCCTGGAGACACGGAAGTGAATTACAGTCCCTGTTTTTATGGAACTCTGGTCAGGGGTGTGGGTAATCAGAGGGGCATCTGCCCAGAGACAGAGTATGGAAAACTGAGTTCCATGGCTCTTCTCTGGGTAGCTAATCTCACCTAACCATCCCAGCTTGCCAGCTGGAGGACTTCCCCACTCAAATCCTGTGGTGGCTTCCTGAGACTCCTCATGTGTATTAAAATATACTTCCTTAGGCCAACTTCCAAGACAATCTAAAGTAAGACCCAGTTTGATTCTGGCCTAACACATTTCTCTACATACTTCGAAGACCCAACTCAAATTCAGATTCTTTTCAAAGCCTTTTCTCATTCATCTTTCTATGTCAATTTTACCTGTGTCCACCCCAAGGCATTTTAGGGTGCGTGTACAAGTGTATACATGATGCTTGGTGATCCCATCTCTTGTACCACATTTAATCTTCTTGAAGGTGGACCATTCCTTACATTCTTCTCATTCTAACTGTGCTTTAAAATGGTCCAGTTCATAAAGTTAACAAACATGTACCTCCTGAGTCCCTCCTCTCTTTTTCTCTCTTCCTGAAACAGTGTGGAAGGATAATGCTCAAGTGGTTTTCATAAAAAAATGTTCTATGGGATGCCATTTAGTTTGTAACATCAGCATTATTTGAAATGCATGGAAGTCTTATGAATTGATTTTGGGGAAGCTACAGCCATCTGGAACCACTAGTAAAGTCTAATTTAGATTTCTTTCCCACTTCACATCTTCTAGAACAATTGTTATAAGAGTTAAATATTTTTAAATATGCTGGTTTTACCAAGTAGAGAAAAATCTGCATTGTGACCAATGCATATGGAGTCCATGCATAAGAACACGTCAAAGTCTAATCCATACATCATTAGCCCTGTTAGCGTTCCCGCACTTATCAGCTACTATCTATTTTGGTGGTGTTTATTATTTTAATGCATTGTTAGTTAAGCTGAAACTAGAATTTTCATAAATCAAAAATTCTTAGACTGCAAGAAGTATAATAAAAATGAGACTCCGGATCACCCATGTTTTTTTTCATTTCCTTTTGCAAAATGTTCCAGAAGTCTACAAATGCAGATTAAACTGTTAGTGCTTCCCGGCCTCTTCCTCTGCGATTCCATTTCAGAATCTTCAGTGCTTTGCTCGATCTCAGTATTCCTGTTTGAAGGTTATACTTGGAAAGTGGATTGCTTGGATATTAATTCCCTTTGGGGTGGAGGCTACTCATGGAGGAGAAGGCAAAGTTGTTTAGGAATTCAAAGGGTCCCAGAGCTGGGGTGCACCTTTTAGGGTCATCTAACCTAGTATTTTAAAAAGATTCTCCTTAGAACAGTAATATTATAAAGAATGAAAGGCAATATAGACAAGTGAGTCAGGACTTGCTGCTAAAAAGAATATTAAATGGGCTTCTCTATCGCAGGCTTCGGAGAGCCTTTAAGATGCTCCCATGCTGGGAAGAGTGCATGCAGGCCCTGCTTCCCCCTCCTCATCTGACCTGGGTGTTAATGCAGTGAGGTTTCACAGGCCTGGCATTCTCTGCAGTGCTCTGGGAAGGGAGAATCTTGCTCAGTCTTCCACTTACTGCTTGAAATCCTGTGACATTCTTGGTCATATAGACCTGCTAGATAATTTCCTTATATAAGAGACTCCTACCTAGACATTTTCCCCCATCACTCTAGATTAATTCTCTGCTTGTCTAGTTATCACCTTCTTATCCTTGACCCTGTAATTAACACCTAGTAACAGGCTTCATAATTAGTTTTAATGTTGGTCTCCCTTCTAGACAGTAAATCCCAAGATGTCATTCATGTTATGTATCTTACTCTCTGCCAGGTCTGGCCAACAGCAGGTACTCAAGAAGCTGTTAAACAAATAATGCAAGTTGCTAGAAGTCATTCAAAACAACATGAGTATTTTCATTAGAGGCCCGTTTTAGAAGGTCTGAAGACCAGGGTTTAAGTCTTGAGTCTGGACCTCTTTCTTGGGTAAGTGAGGTTTTTGTTGAACTACCATTTTCTTATCCATAAAGGACAATATTGTTCCATTTTCACAAGGGTGATACATATCAATCAATATTGAGAAGACATCTCATGATAGAATATCATCAATATTCTGTAACATTCTATAAAAATGAGCAATATGTCGACAAGGACAGGCTTTGGTTGAACATATCTGAGCCTCTTGTTTGTTTTAAGTCTTACTTCATGACAAGCTTATGCCGCTATGTTGTAACAGGAAGAGTAGGAAAAAATAAAGAGGCCAGGAAGCTTTAGGATTAATCATCTAACAAACATACTTCCTTCAAGTAGACTTAGGCAGAGGATTATGTTCAGTTTCCCCTTCTGATCCCAAGCAATACCAAGAAGGACTACATTGCCTGACCTAATACTCAGATTGCACCTCAAAGCAATATCAATATATCTGAATTAATGATGATAGGTTTTTGTGGTGATTTAGGATTCACATTTGTTAGAAACACCATTTAGACTTTATGTGAAAAAATCATCAGTCACCTTCCAAGTTTCAGTGAGAGGTCAGTATTTTTGGTTAGTTACCAATTTGAATTATAGATGTCATTTCCATTACATTGCAAATTTAAAAACAAACACTTACTGTTGGACTATTTAGGTCAGGAGGTGTAGACATGTCCCCAAACAAATCCATCTGGTCCACACCCTTAAAAAAGTATTTGGATTAGATTCACATGTGTCCACTAAAAAAGATTACTTTGTATATTGTAATTGTTTCCTAAAAAGTTTAGGAAAATAGTTGTCACAACTGGACTTTCATTTAGCTCATACAGATTTGATATTAAGCTATTTGGTCAGAAAGTGTAGACATGTCCCCAAACAAATCCATCTGGTCCGCACCCTTAAAAAGGTATTTGGATTAGATTCAGGTGGTCTATTAACGTGATTATTTTGTATATCAACATAAATGTTGCATTAATGTTTAGGAATATAGCTGTTGCAATTGGATTTTCACACAGATTCAATACAGATCTGGCATTAGCAACATCTATGATAAGTAGAACTCATGTTCAGATGAGTAAGAAGCGCTGAACCTCACATACATACCAATTTCAGCTTGTTAGCTTGGTCATCAAGAGTCATTAAAGTCTCACTCCCATTCTGAAAAAATGGCAAACATTTAAGGGTTAAATGGATGAGTTTTCCTGTGAATTTGTTTTCCTACTCTAGTGGCTTTATTTAACAGGTATGACCTTGAAATTGATCATTTAACTACAGATTGTCCATCACTAAAGAGGTCATAAAAACATAGTAATAAGCTAGGAGGGGAGAGGGCGTGGGCAGGTAGCAAGTGAGGGTTTATACACAATCGCCAAGAAATAAAGACGCAGTTTTACCTCCACTGCTTTGTTGGCTTCTTCAGCCTAAAGAGAAACAAATTCAGTGATCTTAGTATTTGTAGGTAAAGAGAATTGAATAAAAGAAAAAAAAACATACTTATAGGCTCATAGGCATAAGGCAAGAGTCTTTCATAGTTCACTTGCATTCTCCTCCCCTTTTCATATAAATACTGGATTTGAATAGTGTTACAAGATTTAAACTGGGTTGCCCTGTGCAGTTCCTATAATCTATATGAAAATTATTGGGAGAAAAGATAAGAGTCAGGGACTGGAAATCAGAGTGCCTAACCATAAAATCTATCGATTGCTTATTGGGAAGAACAGACAATTCTGATTGAAGGGTCCCACACAGGCCATCTGTATACATCACATTAAACATGGCCCTGAATATAGTTTTAAATTCAGTATAGCCCATGTCAAGTAGTACTTGCCTTTTTCTTTTCTTCTTCCTTTTTCTTTACATTATAGATGACTTGAAAAAGGTCTTTAAGATCGACGACTAATGGTTCAGCCTAGTGCAAGAGAAAATATCGTTATCAGCACTTTATTTTTTTTTTTTTTTGCAGTACCAGGGATTGAACGCAGGGGCGTTCTACC
>PVJS01011497.1:0-10292 GCA_004027185.1 Glis glis | reverse complement strand
TTTATAGGAGATCACCTCCCTACACACACACACACACACACACACATATACACACACACCACCACCACCACCACCATCACCACGGATATTTAAAGTACAGTAGGGTTAATAAGTATTTAGATAAAACAAGAGGTACTACGACTATTTTTAATCCCTTCAAGGTTTTTGGGAATGATTCACTATTGTCCTAGAATCAGCATTGACTCTATAAGAAAATTCATTCTCACACTCCTTGTGCCACATTCCACATGGATACCCATGATCATTTATTAGTCTAAAGAATCTTTTATAAAAATATAATAATGTTCTGAATCATTGTTTTACTCTCATACATTCAATCACTCTCAGCATGTTTTCTAGTTCAGGGACAGACACTGCTACCCTCAACAGAGGACCAGGCCCCAAGCACGCCTCGAGGCTCCTCTCTTACCTGTTGCCCGGTTTTTATGGCAAAAAATTGATGCTGGCCTTCTCCTCCACACACATAACCAAATGCCCGACTGTCTGTCACATCACGGGCAATGAAAGAAATCTTATTTACTGGATGTTCATGCTCTATTACCTTTAAAAAAGAACACACAGAATGATTTATTGAGAAAATCAGAAGAGGGCCGGGGGCGTATGTAGCTCAGTGGCAGATAGAATCTACTTGTGGGCTAACACAGCTAGACAGCAGACACATATATGAAGGCACACAGGAAGAGTGTAAGCCCTTTGAAGAAAGACTTTTTAGTCTCTGCTTGAAAGCTAAATCTACATTTATCCTTGCTAGAAAGGATGCCAAAGGAAGGAAAAATAAAACAAAAGTAGGAAGAATGTTCCTTCTAAAGTATTGATATTTGATTCTTTCTACCCCCAAAGGTATGATGCCAAGTAGCAAGGGAGAGCTGAAGATTAGGAAATCAAGAATTTCTAAAGTGAAGCAGGACCATATAAACCAACCCAAGCAGGTCTACTTTCCCAATTCAAAGTCAAACTTAAGTCAAGTGCAAACTAAGCTAAAGAAGTGATCATGGAGTCATCTGATGATGGCTCAGAGGCAAGGACCCACACTATATATTAGAATGAGTATCACCAATATATTCTGGAAGTTATCAAATGCTATCATCAAGTATTTTTCATGAACCTGTCCTGGATGGTCAATGTCATTATCCAGAAGTTACACGGGGCAGGAAGTTTATGGGCTTAGTATGCACAGGATTTGACTCTTCAGGGATATTTGTAGGGGGCAGTATGAGTCTTGGCTTTTGTTTCCGAGTACCTAAGACCACTGAAAAGATTCTATTTTGAGAAGAGACAGAGAGAGAGAAATAATGTTCGTGAAAGAAACCTGCCACCACTCTCTGATGGGGTTGGAGAAGTAAGAGTTGGGAGTTGAAGGATAACAGTGGAGACAGTGGTGTCAGAGGACCTGAGGACTGGGAGGCAGGGTGAGTATGCACAGGGCTCATCCCTGAGTTTGACTTCTGGATTTGCATATTAGATAATGGGCATATCTAGGAAGGATGAATAGTAACTGGATGTCTTCCCACAGTATCTTGATGCAATAAAGTATTATAGAGCAATGAAAATGAACTACAAACATTATTTAAAGTGAATGAATCTTATAATGTAGAGGAAAAATGACCCAGAAGTCTTGAAGTATGACAGAAGTCTTGAAGTATGATAGCTTTGGGATAAAAATCAAAACTAAACCAAACCAAAACAAACAATACTGTTCATATGTAATAGAACAATAGCAACCACGAAAACAAGCAAGGGTACATTTGTGGGGTGAGGAAGGCAGAAAAAGACGAATGGATGAAAAAACTAAATGTGTTCCAAGTACTGTTTTAGCTTTAGGTTAGCTGATAAGTTCACATGTGATCAATATATTAAAATAAAATGAGACCCATGCACAGACCTGTGAAAGCATCACTAGCCAGGGATTAGGATTCATCTAGTTTTGTATACCTGACATCCCAAACAAATACCAATGTGATATTTATAGCATGCCTATGTTCATAGACTTATAGTCACATATTATAGGAAATGGATTTGAAAACTAAATAATATTGACTCCTCACCTCCTATTCTGTTTTCTCCCTGTTACTTCTGGAGAAGTAATTGCTCTTGCTTTTACAGAACTTTGAGAAGGAGAAAAGGAGCTGAAATTCAAGGAGCACATTGTCTGTCACACTCGTGGTCAGGTAGGTGTCAGGGAATGTGAATTCTTACCCCAGTTTTCTCGTCAATTATTTTTATCCCAGAAAGAGAAATGTTGACCCAGATCCTCTGTTTGTGTTGTCCCTGAGACCGACCAGCTGCTGCCATGCCCTGGTGAGGTTGGGAAAAGGAGAAAAATCTAATTAAAAGTATCCTACAATGCTTTTAATACTAAAATCTGAAAAGCTAGCCGGCTTGGGTTGCAGCTTGGTTTGCATCGATGAAAGGATTAGGCACCTTCCACCAGGAATAACAGGATGGAGTAGAAGACAACGAGCAGCACATAACTTTGCTACCTCTTCCAACTTGAACAAGTCACTCAAATTCTTGTGTCCTCAGAATAGTCACTGGCAAAAATAAGTGGACTGATGCCAGGCATGGTGGTGTATGCTTGTAATCCTACTACTTGGGAGGCTGAGACCGGAGGATCCAGGTTTGCAGCCAGCCTCAGCTACTTAGTAAGAACCTCTGCAACTTAGTGAGAAACTTTCAAAATAAAGAATAAAAAATAGGGTTGGGGGTGTAGCTCAGGGGTAGAATGCCCCTGAGTTCAATCCCCAGTACCGCAAAAAAAAAAAAAAAAAGTGGAGTGGACTAGAGATCTTCAAAGATGTGCCTTGTAAACCTTGTATTGTTTAACAAGTATTACTTATTTAATTGGGTTCACATAGTGCCATACTAATGAAATTTAAAAATTCAAAGCACTGAATGGCTAACCCTAAAGAATGCCAGTTTCTAGGTAGGGTCCTGAATTTTACGTGAATGCTTTTCAGGTCAAAAATAGGGTATTTGATGCCCTCTACACAAAGTTGCACACAGCTTCTATAATCATTGAATGAAGGACCATAGGGATGGGTTTGGTTTGTACAAGTATCGCATCTGCAAAAATGTACAGACACCTAGAGCCCTGTGATCCCTGTATACCTAGAGACCTGTAAATCAGGTCTCTAGAACAGTCCTTGAAGTATGCGAACTAACTCAAGGCTTCTCAGAAAATGAGACAATGCGGGGTCAATTATGGGATTAGAAACATTTTCAAATCACTGAGATATAGGTAAAGAAGTGCTTTGAATATAATTCCCTATATTGGCTGTTTTCTTAAGATGATGGCAAAGCCTTCTTTTCCCCTTTACCTTGAGTTTCATCATAGAATCTTGGCTCATCTTATCCCCTCGTGCATCTGGCACATCATCAATTCCAATGAGCTTGGCTTTGTATTTCACACCATCACCTTTGAACCTGGCCAAGAGATACTCATCTGTCTTTTCAGAGCCTGAGAAAAGAAGGAAATACAGGGCAAAGTTTATATTTAAATACCAGTCCTACGTAAGACCAAATGTGCTCCAGAATCTCCGTAATTTGGGTGGAATAAATAATGGTTATACTACAACTCCTCATACATGGAATGTTCCAGCCCGTCTTGCTCTCACTTATTTTGAGAAAAATTATGCTCTGTATTATTGAATACAAAATTGAGGTGGAAAGAAAATAAACTCTCAGAGATGGAAAACTGGTGATGAGAAACTCGTGGGAATAAGTGAGGTGGGAGTTGGGCTGTTCTTCATCAAAGCTTTTCTAATGTTTTCAAAGAATGTCATGAAGATGATTTTTTTAATGAAAGAAAAATAATTCGCTAACACAATTTACTAACATTTTGAGCTATCAATAAAGCAGAAGGGAACCATGGGTAAATTCTCTTGATAGTAATTAAGATAATTATCTCATCTCTATAACTTCTTTTGTTCCTCTTCAAAGGGCCTGTGTAGTCTCATTTTCCTAAATAAAGAGTGGTAGTAAAAGACAAGCAAGTCATGGCATATTCTCAAATTCTGGATGAGCAAGCGCTCTGGTATGTTATAGTGGGACTTCAGGTGAAAAGAAGAGGGTCTAATAAAATAAAGATTTTGATTTTTAAAAACCAATGACTTCAATAAAACAAAGTGGTCATTAGATTACTGAAAGATAACCATATAATAACTGATGGTTGTCTTACTAACTGAACAAGATACTATGAAAGTTTCCCAGCAGGACCTAAGTTGGTGCAATCACTGATTCAGAGCTCACTCTTACTACATGATGGTGAACCAACATCTTCTGCCAAAGCACAGCTTTCTTGTTTAGGAGAACCCAAGACTAAGCTGATGTGGCAGCCAGGCAGAAGCCAGCTCTTACTGTACCCCGAACCTCACATTGCTCCAGAGGTAGAGGTCACCACCTCTGGCTCCCTTCGCCAACCTCAAGAGGACTTTTCCATACCTTTCTTCTTTTCCTTCTTGGACGGTGCTTTCGGCGCAGCCTGTTGGTCAGGCTGACCGTTAGTTGCGCTTGTTTCTACTTCGTTAGACATGGCCTGAAGGAAAGCAGCAAAGCCCAGCACCAACAGAAGCTCGGTGACACCAGGCAATCCCCGATGGCCAAATCTCAAATGAACATCACCTACGATGCACACCTGTGGGCAGAGTTCGGAGGCATAATGAGATCAGGATACAACCAACTCTGACTTGATGCCATAAACATCTATAGCTAGTGATTCTTATAATTCTGTGGACTCACATTGTTCTTTCTCCTCTGTTAGAAAGAATTCTGAAAGCAGGGGGTTGGGTAGGACTGTTTCCTTTGTAGTTCCCCAAGTGGGAAAAAGTGTGCTTAACAGAGTTTTTTCTTAAACTCATGATATCTGGTAACATTGACTGAGTATCTAGCTTAGCAGCTTGTATTAGAACTTTGGCCTACAATTCTAGCATTAAAGATAGGGATCAAAAACTTGCTGGGTTTCATAGCAAAATAGAAATACATTGAATGCTTAGCCTGATAAGATTGCTGCAACTGGCATCTGAAATTGGAAATTATGAATTTCAGTCCTTCACAGAATTGTTTTTTTGTCATGCATTTTTATTGGTGCATTGTAATTATGCACGATAGTGAAGTTTAGAGTGATAGGAGCACACATGCACACAGCACTTAGTGTATTTCCCACCAGATTCCACCCGCTCCCTTCCCTTCCCGTATATGTTCCTGAGATTGGTGTTGATAATTTTGTATATGTATATAGCATTATTTGGACAGTTTCCTTCATCAAGTCTTCCCTCCTCCTGCCTCCACCTCCCAAGTACTGGGATCATAGGCGTGCACCACTGTACCTTGATATGAATTATAAATTTTATCTTAACCATATTGACAATTTTTAAAAAAATATTAGAATTCTAGTGAGGCGTGGTGGTGCATGCCTGTAATCCCAGTACATGGGAGGCTGGACACAGCAGGATGTCAGGTTTGAGGCCAGCCTCAGCAACTTAGTAAGACCCTCAGCAACTTAGCGACACACTGTTTTAAAATAAAAAGTAAAAAGAGTTGGATGTGTGTAGCTCAGAGGTAGAATGCCCATGGATTCAATCCCCAGTACCAATAATAAAAATAATAAATAAAATAAAATATTAGGATTCTACATATGATCTCCAGTACTATCCAAACACCATACTTTAAAAGATGTTCGTCTTTGACACGGACACTAACATGCCAGAGAATGAATAAATTTACAGGTGCCTATTATGCAATTAATTGCCTACAAATACTTTGATGCTATTATTTAGCATCACCATCTTCAAAATAGTTTCATTATGTGCTCTCATAAAACTCCCCCATGTATCATAGCAGGTAAAAGGAAAAAGACAGTCATTGCAAGCACCCAGAAGTGAACTAATGTTTCAAAAGTTTCTTTCCCTTCCCACCAGTCCATTTCTACACAGCTCTATGGCAAAGAAAAGTCATTTGCTTTTTCTAATCCTGTTAAGACCACCTCCGGGTTAGGAAACTCCTCCACTATATAAAAGCCCACTTCATTCTGTGCCTATACCACCCATATTTTTGAGCATTTAATTGAAGAACCAAAGCCACTGCATGGGAATGTATGCTGTTTGTTAGATTATCTGAAGATAAAACGAAGTCTCAAGTTTTTACTCACACAGCTTAAATTGCACTTAGCTTGCTTCATACATGTCATCATATTTTCTTGGAGTTCAGTACTTAATTCCTCCTACTTCCAGTTTTTAAAAAGTCTTCATAATTGGGTGCAGTTGGCACATGCCTGCAATCCCAGTGACTCAGGAGGCTGAGACAGGAGGATTGCAAGTTCAAGGCTAGCCTGGGCAACTTAGTGAGACCTTGTCTCTAAATAAAAAAAATAAATAAAAAGGGCTGGGGATGTAGCCCAGTGGTGAAGAGCCCCTAGGTTTAATCACCAGTACCGCCCCCCCCACAAAAGTCTTTATAGTCTTAACAGCCTTTAAGTACATACATACAATCTAGGTATGATTAATGTTATCCAAATTATTTCATTTGAAGATTTAGTAGTTAATTTTGCTCAAAGACACCTGACTAGTAGGCAGCTAGGAAGATAAACTACAGATCAAAATCTTACATGGTAAAAGGCTCAAAGCCATCCTTTTGTAGGTAGACATATTAGTCTTTCACTTGTATTAACTTTAGAAAACTTACAGTGACCCTGTGAATATGACGATGTAGCATTATTTTATTTTCCAGAGGGGAAGCCAAGGCACAGAGGTTTTGGCACCTGCTAAGTGAAGAACTAGGCTTCCATCCCATTTTGTCTAGCTCAAAGCCAGAATTCCTTAACACCCTATTAATGAATCTCATTTTAGAAGCCACATTGTAAGTCAGCTGCAGTGGTACACACTTGTAATTACAGCTACTCAAGAGGCTGAGGCAGGACAATTGCAAATTCCAGGCCAGTTTGGGCAACTTAGTGAGACTCTGTCTCAAAATAAAAAATAAAAAGGACTGGGGATGTAGCTCTGTGGTAGAGCACTTGCCTAGCACACTCAAGGCCCTGGGTTCAATCTCTAGTACCAAAAAGTAAAAAAAAGCCACATAGTAGCTAGAGAGATGCTCTATTATACATTTGCAGTGCCTCCCAAAACTTATGTCTAGGTTCTAACCCCCTGAACATTTTGAATGTGACCTTATTTAGGAAAAGCATCTTTGCAATTATAGTTAAGGTTCTGGAGATGAGATCATCCTGGATTTAGGGAGGACCCTAAATCTAATGACAGATGTCTTCATTTAAAAAGGGCAGAAGGAGCCAGGCGTGGTGGTGCATGCTTGTAATCCCAGTACTTGGGAGGCTGAGACAGGAGGATCACAGGATCGTGGCCAGCCTCAGCTACTTAGTAAGGCCCTCCACAACTTAGTGAGACCCTGTTTCAAAATAAAGAATAAAAAATAGGGCTGGGGGTGTAGCTCAGAGGTAGAATGTCCCTGGGTTCAATCCCCAGTACAGAAAAAAAAAAAACTACACTGAGATTCTACCTAACTCCAATAAGAATGGCAATCATCAAAAACACAACAATGAATGCTGGTGAGAGAGTGGGGAAATAGGAACCTTATTACACTGTTGGTGGAATTGCAAACTAGTACAGCCGCTATGGAGATCAGTGTGGAGGTTTCTCAGAAGACTGGGAATGGAGCTACCACATGACCCAGCGATAGCACTCCTGGTCATCTTCCCAAAGGAAATGAAATCAGAATATTATAACATTTGCATATCCATGTTCATAGCAGCATAATATACAATAGCCAATTATGGAACCAGCCTAGGTACCCATCAACGGATGAATGGAGCTATGCATATTTTCTTCCTTGCTTGTTGTGTATATAAATTTGTATGTATTATTGACTTTCTTATCTTTCCACCTTCGTTTATAATACAAAGTATTTGGGAAAAGCTAAATGTACAGGGTTGTCTTCAGGTAGCTGATTATTCAGATGGGACTGGGACTAAATTCTAGGGATGGTTAATGTAGCCCAAGGACAAACTGTTTTCCAGAAATAGGTGCAATGCCCATCAGGACTTTGCAGCTTCATCTGGGGACAGGGTGAGGACATCTTCCTTTGAATGAAGGATTGCTTCATCTCGTTAGGTGGAAACACTTGTTTTGGTGCAGGGGGAGTGGTTCAAATGTTTCTGCCTAGAGCAGTGGCTAAATACAGTTTTTAGCATTTCCTAGATTTGCAGAACTAGTTTCATTATTCCTCATGAACATATCAGCATTGGTCCCCCATTGTTCTGCACTGTTCTGTCTCCAGTCCTCATGGTCCCATAACTTCAGAGACTCCAACCCTAGCTGAGAGGCACCCATTCTCAGAGGTCTGAGTAGCAGCCGCATGACACTCTTTCTTCCAAGTTCAAAAGCTTTAGTGATTCAGTGTCTTCCCTTTGTCCCCATGGCATTAGGGGTGGTAGTTGTCTTACCCAGTTGTCTGTAGTTTGCTTCCCTAGTGATGATTTAATGCTCTCTTAGTTATCCAGCTACCAACTTTACACCTAGTTAATGCTTAACACTAAGATGTTTAAAAATAACTGGTGTGGACTGGACTTCCACTGATACAATGGAAACATTAATCTGTTTTGATTTTACGGTCTGAAGACCTGTTCTTTCAGGATACCATAAGTGTGACAGTTTAATTTAAACATCCATCCTTACATGTTTTTTAAAAACTATATTATTTTAGGCTTTCAGGGCTGCATTCATGTACTTTGATAAGTCCACTTTAATTTCCTAGGTCAAGAACACTAACTATAAGCATGTATCCCCAAACATAATACATCCTATTCTCTTTATGGGAGGCACCTGGAGTGTTTGTTGGCTCTACCTTCAAGTCTGTCTTGCTTAGATCAGTGTTATGTTGGGGTCAACAATGCACATGTTGGTAGCAGAGGCAAGATTACACAGAACTGGGTGGAATCATTGGCTGAAAGAGTAATATAGGCACAGGAGTCTATTGCCCTCCTTGGAAGCCTGATATACTTTCCTGCAGGATATTATTTCTGAGAAGAAAAGACATCATAGTGGGGAGCATGTGGAATTCAAGGACTTTGGGAAGCTCCACAAAGCACTTTGGCAGACTTGGGGAGAGAATGGTGGCATTGAGTTTAGTCATAAAAATAATACAAGACATGACAACTACATAACTCAAGACAAGGTATCAAATCTAGCCCTGGCAGACTGGGCCAAAACTTCTTTCTTTGAACTCTTAAGTACAACTTAAGTGTTTGAATTGTTTTAAAGGTATTTAGTTTCCTTTGACTATATCTTTCATTATTTGGGAATGAGTAGTTACAAGGAACAAGAAAAAAAATAGAGAGAAAAAAATTTTTAGTATAAATTCCCTGAAGAAAATGGATATATATATATACTGAGTTCTAGTAATCAAGAGTAGGTCTCCAATGTAGGCCATGCAATTGAAAATGTTCCCTAAAATGTTCAGAAGGTGGACTTCCCATAAGCCCCAAAACTCCAAGATGAACTCCTTTCCAAAAAAAATGTTTAAGACTTTATTTAAAGATTTTAACAAAAGTGTCCCAGTGACAAAATACCTTAGGAAAGCAATTGAAAGGAGGAAAGGAAATATTTATTTTGGCTTATGATTTTAGAGGTTGCAGTCCCTGGTCACTTGGCCCCAACATTATGGTTCCTGTGTGAGGCAAAACATCATGGTGGGGAGTACCTGGAATAGCAAGAGCTGCTCACCTCATGGCAACCAGAAAGAGGGAGAGAAAAGGGACGAGGGAAAGTATATACCCCTCAAGCACCCCCCACCCCATGACCTACTTCCTCCAACTAGGCCCCCCCCCATAAGGTTTCCACCACTTTCCAATAGTACCACCAGCTGGGGACTAAACCTTCAACCTATGAAAGTTTAGGGGCATTCCAGGTCCTAGCCATAACAGCATCTGACAGGCCATCGGTTGAAGAAGGCTTTCTACAGACTTCGGTTCCTCTGAGGAGAACAATCAACTCAAATTCAACCCAAGCACGCCTGTCATCCCAGTACTTGGGAGACTGAGACAGAAGGATCGCAGGTTTGTGGTCAGCCTCCACAACTTAGCAAGGCCATTTGTGACTTAGTGAGTCCTGGTTTAAAAATAAAAAATCAAATAGGGTTGGGGGTGTAGCTCAGAGGTAGAATGCCCCTGGGTTCAGTCCCTAGTACCACACACACTAAAAGAAAAGAAAAGAAAAGAAAAGAAAAGAAAAGAAAAGAAGAGAAGAGAAGAGAAGAGAAGAGAA
>PVJS01011496.1:0-45663 GCA_004027185.1 Glis glis | reverse complement strand
AGGCTGGCCGCGAACCCGGATCCTCCGGTCTCCACCTCCCAAAGTACTGGGATTACAAGCATGCGCCACCATGCCCGGCTAGGATGATAGAAATTCTATAATTTATGAAATAAGATCCCACATAAGGTAACGAATACATGTAATTGTCATAGCAAATTTCTATGTACTTCATTTTTTTTAAATTTTATGAGGGCCCCACTGGGGGAGTGAAGAGAAAAGACAGGGAATATTTTACTTATTCCCTCAGAAATAATCCTGAAGATTATACTGTCTTTAGATATATACTTCTGCTGGTGCATATTTTCAAATCAAAGGATATATATAAACTTTTACCATCCTCAGAGTATATTGTAATACTGAAGATGTGAGCTTCTTCATTTTTCAAGTTGTGTATTCTACATATCAATATAGCACTGCAGAACTTTCTTGCAGTACTGACATTGCGTATGCCAATGCATTTAAATTTTTGCTGATTAAAAATAAAATGCAGGGCTTTTCATTATTTATTGGCTTTTCGTGAGAGTCAGATTTATTGGCTTCCTGTTGAAATGAATACTGCTTGAAAGGAAGACTTTATTGCAATGATTTTGTTTGAGCCATTTACCTTTCAGAAAGGCACAAATCAACATTGTTTGGGTCTAATGGTTATTGATTTGGAAATAATTCTAACAAGTATAGTTCTTTAAGGTCAAGCAAAGGTTTTGCCAGCTTAGCGGTTGTACAACGTTATACATTGCCTCGGCCTCTTTTCATAGGCTCCGGTTTACTTTCTTTGGCTTATAGTTCATGCTTCCGGTACACGGGGTGAAATGGAAGCTTTTTTCGTAGCCTTCACTTCTGCCTTGTTAAATATGTTAATGCTGACTCACAGGAGAAGAAATTGCCGTCGTTCGCAAATTAAACATCCGGGCTTCTTTGAAGCAAGTAATTTTGCACTTTCTTAATTCTAGCACACTGGGAGCTCTCTCCATTGTTGAAATAAATTGGCCACTAGAGATGGAAGACATGAAAACCCTGTTCATTTATTCTTAGGAGTTGTACGATGCTTCTTCCCAGACACTATCTATGCATTTGCAAGCTATGTCTGAGTTCTTCAGTGAAGCTGTTAAATAGTCTACAAGTATGCATCACTTATCTAAGTCATTTTTATCTGTTGTTAATTAATTTCCATCTATGTAAATTTTTGCAGCATCTCTAGTTCCTAGGTTTCATATCCCCTTTTTCTGTCCTTCACACTAACACCTTGCTTCTCACTATTATAATTTTTTTCTCTTTTCCATTCTGAGACACCTTTCTCGATATTTTCCTCCATAATCTTTTTATACAGTTATTTGAAGTGTCAGTTCTGTTTGTGTTTGCCTTCCATCTGCTTTTCATTTTATGATTGCTCTTCTTGTTCCCTTGAAGTTTCCTCTCATCTCATCCATCTTCCCTTTAATCGCATCCTGTTTTTGTCTCTGGCACTTGTCTTTTCCCAGAGGGAAGGGCTTTAGGGATGCTATGCCATCTCACATTCTTCTTTGCATACAATTGACATGGTGTTGAAATTTCCTTTGGATGTTAGAAAGGAATATGCGTCCAAAAGGTGACTTTGTAAAGGTAATGTCCCTGAGACTTGTGGGTTTTGTTTTCTATAATCTGTGCTCAATTTGAGAACCTGTCTATAATTTTTTTGCACATGATCTAATCTTTAAAATTTGAAAGACTCCGTTCTCACAAAGTGTAGTATTTCTACTACACTTACTGTCTGTCTCTCATTCCTTTCTCAGATGGGCAGTAGGAAGGTCATCTGTTGGGCAGAGCCCATAGATCATTTCTCTGAGGCATTTTTTAGTTGGGCAGAGTTGAGTTGTTATTATTAAACCATTACAGAGCTCTTCAACAAACTAAATTGAAAGAAGTTCTGGTGTTTTACTGTACTGCAGGGTGACTACCCATAATGACACTGTAGTATGTATTTTGGAAAGCTAGAAGAAATGACTTTGAATGTTTGCATCATGAAGAAATGATAAATGAGCTTGGTGTGGTGGTACACTTATAATCCCAGTACTTAGGAGACTGAGACAGGAAGATCGTAGGTTGGAGGCCAGCCTCAGCAAGTTAGCAAGACCCTGTTTCAAAATGAAAAAATTAAAAGGGCTGGGGATGTAGTATAAATGTGGTAAAATGCTCCTGGTTTCAATCCCCAGTACAACACACACACACACACACACACACACACACACACACACACACACATGCACACACACAATAATGTTTGAGCCACATATGTTTGCCTTGATTTAAACATTGCACAATATATACACACATCAAAATATCACACTGTACCCAATACATAGGTGCGTTTTTAAGGCATCAATTAAAATGACTAATTTAAATTAATTTTAAAAAGGAATGTATGCATGTCTAAAGTTTCTATAAAGCTATATTACTAACAATGTTCATCCTGCACTTTCCCGACTGTACTGCCCTTCATCTAGTAACCAGGCCTCCTATTTTAAAATGCTTCTCTGTCAACATCAGGTTGTATTTTCCAGCTCAATATTTTTGAATAGGCACAGAAAGGCCTGGAATGGGAGCTACAGATGATTATGGGCAACTAGAAAACAGTTATACATTTAACGCTGACCTTAGTTCTTTGACTATATAACAACACAGTCTAGAAAGTAGTGCAATAATAGCTACAGTACAATCAGGATAAAGGTTAGAATTAATGATATAGACAAATGGTCCTTTTTGGAAAGAGGCAGGCAAAATATGTTCTTAAATCTATACTAAGTTGGCAAACACCAAAAATAGACTGCTTATTTACATGCTTAAACAAAAAGCAATGCTGTGTATGGAACCCCATCAAATAAAATATGAAAATAACATAATATTCAAGAATGCAAAATCAATAAAAGGACAGATTGTGAGCAACACTGAAACTAAGTTAGCATAAACTTATTTCATATTGCTTGGAATTGGGTTACAGTGATAGAAAATTACAAAATCCCTTTGCCAGAAAAGCAATATTATGTTTAAAAATAAAGCTATTTTAGTAATAATAAAAATAAAAGCCTTAAGCCGGGCGTGGTGGCGCACGCTTGTAATCCCAGTACTTTGGGAGGTGGAGACCGGAGGATCCGGGTTCGCGGCCAGCCTCAGCTCTCGCTCTCTCTCTCCCTGTCTCTCTTTCTCTCTCTCGCTCTCTCTCTCTCTCTCCCCCCTTAGTGAGGCCCTCCGCAACTTCGTGAGACCCGGTTTCAAAATAAAGCATAAAAATAGGGCCGGGGGCGTAGCGCGGAGGTAGAACGCCCCTGCGTTCAATCCCCGGTACTGCAAAAAATAAATAAATAAATAAATAAAAAAATAAAAATAAAAGCCTTACTTCTAGCAGAGGTGCCAGGAGGTGTCTGTGCCTAAGATCTGGGGGGATTGTGTCAAGTCCAGTTGGACACATACGCTTGTGATAGGAAAATATCAAAAGATAGTATTTCATTCCTTTGTAACCATTTAATCTGTAAAATGTTTTTAAAAATTCTTTTATTAGTGCATTCAGTTATACATCATAGAAAGGTTCAATGTGACACAAACATACATGCACACAGTTCTTTGTGTACTTCCTACCACAGCCCACCCTGCTGCCCCTCCTCCCTCCCTGTACATGTTAGTGAAATTGACAGCAAAAACTTCACGTATTGCCATAGTATTATTTGAACTGTTTCCTTCCTCAACCCTCCTTTTCCCCTCTCCAACTCCCTCCCCCAGTCCCCTTCAGGTTTTTTATTATGTCATTTTGGATGTATACATAAAAATACATGTCAAAATTCAAAGGATTAAAGTTATTTTTCTTTTCAAATCATTGAATATATAAAGGTACAATAATCTGCTACCAGTGCCATAATAGTTATGGAGGGAAATTTTCACACTATTATATGTACAAATTTAAAGATTTATAATGCTAGATCAGTATCTTTTCTCTGTCCTGTCTAGATAGTGAGCTCGGCTTTGTTTCAATTCTATACTATGGAAATGTAGGATGAATTCTGTTGTTGCTGTGGATAAATTGAAAAAGAAATTATACTTCTAGAATTGAAGAGGCAAATCCCCATATAAGAGTACAGGAACAAACCAGGCATGGTGGTACATGCTTGTAATCCCAGTACTTGGGAAGCTGAGACAGGAGGATCACAGGTTCACAGCCAGACCCAGCAACTTAGTGAAGCCCTCCGCAACTTAATGATACCCTGTTTCAAAATAAAAACATATAAAAAGGGCTGGGGATGTAGCTCAGAGGTAGAATGCCGTTGGGTTCAATCCCTAGTACAATACACACACACACATGTGCACAGGCACAAAAACAACAACAAAAAACCAGGAATTATTTAGCTCTTGATGGCTAAGACTAGGTTGTTCAGTGTTTGGATCTTCTGGTCCCTCCCTATAGGAAACTGGAACACACCTAAGCAAAGAACTGCTCATTTATTAAAGCAATGTGAAGCTGGATGCGGTGGCACACACCTGGAATCCCAGTACTGTGGAGGCTTAGACAGGAACATTGACGGTTCAAAAAACAGTCTCAGCAACTTAGTGAGACCCTTAGCAACCTAACAAGAACCTGTTTCAAAACAAAAAAATAAAAAGGGCTGGGGGTGTAGCTCAGAGATATAATAACCCTGGGTTCAATCCTGAATGCCACAAAAAATGAGAGACTTTAGATAATGGAGGAGAAACTCCAGTGGAGCAAAGGTGATGATTTGAGAGGGATTTTGGGGGGGGGGAAGGAGGTGATTTGGGAGGGAAGGGAGAAGGACACTTAATGAAAGAAACACTTGCACTGACATTATGTACATATGTGAAAATACCAATGCCAATTTCAATATTTTGTATGGGGAAGGGAGGGAGTAAAGAGGGAGCCGGGGAAAGTTCACCAAGTGCTGTGTGCATGTATGTCACTATCACTATGAACTACATTATGATGTGAAACTACAATGCATGAACAAAACTTTAAAAAAATAGAGATAAAGGAAGAGAAGTCAAAGAAATCTGGACATATTCCAGCGGAGAACATTCAACTCTATCAGAGAGTGTGGGTGTGCTATTTAAATTATAAGGTATCACAAGAAGGATCTGCAAGAAGAAATGCTAATAAAGTCAAACATACACAAATGAATTCTCAAATGTAAAATCAAGAAAATTTCTATTTAATTATTGAATCATATATCTCTTGAATAAATATGGAAAATTAAAGCATCATGAAAAGCAATATGAGGAATGAGGATGGGGGATGTATTTGTCAGCGTAACTTAGAGGAAGGAAGAATTATTTGCTCACTGTTTCAGTCCTTGTGAGGCTAGGGACCATGGATCTCAGGGCATGGCGGTGGTGGGAGGTGAGAGAGGGAGAGCACAGGATTTGCTCTTCACATCATGGAGGCCAGAAGCAAGAGCTAGAGCAAGGGGAGGAATCATACATAATCCCTAAGACCGCAGTCCCAGGGACGCACCTTCTCCAGCCACACCCAACCAGCTCAAGCCACCACCCAAATAAATCCATTGTAATGGAGATTTATCCACTGCTGAGATTACAACTATCATGACTTAACTATATCAACCCTGAATATTAATAAATGAGCTCTTCATGGGATATTCTATATTTAACTATAATAGGAGAGTTTGGGGGAAAGAGCTAGAAAAATTCTTTCCTTCCTTTCAACTGAAAAAGACTCATGGAATCTTGCTGCTTGCCTAGGCCTCAGATGCACATCTGTCCCTCTTCAAAATCAAATTAAAAAATAGTTTCCCAAAGATTGCTTTCAGTATACAAAATGGAATTTGAAATATGGCAATAATGCCTAGCATTTAAAGTTTTTCTGTAACAGTTACCAGTTTTTGAAAATGGTGTATTTCAATAGAAAATTATACTATGAAAGAGCTATTTTAATTCAGCCCCAAATTGCAAACCTAAAACAAAGGCTTAACAGTAAAAAATATTCAATGTCCTCTACGGTTTTGGTTATTTGTTTGTTTGATATTGGGGATTGAACCCAGGGGCACTCTACCTCCGAGCTACATCCCCAGCCTTATTTTATTTTTTATTTGGAAACAGGAACTCACTAAGTTGCTGAAGCTGCCTTCAAACCTGCGATCCTCCTGTCTCAGTCTCCCAAGCACAGGGATTAAAGGCATGTACCACCACACCCAGCTCCTCTATAGTTTTCAAATGAATTTCAAGACTTCAAATTCACTTCTCCCCATCACCCTATTTTTCAGAAACTGAACTTGAGCTTTTATTTCTGGAAACCTGGCTAAGTGAGAAACCTGTATGCTGTATTTATGCAGAAATTACATGGATGTTCTAGAAATCTTGCTGCCGCCCTGGTGATCCGTGTTTCTTGTTATCTATCACACCAGAGAGCATCTGTAAGGAGTTCACAGTGTATGTCCTAAATGTGTCATTTCTCATGTTAACTTCCCCTACAGAAGGTGTCATTTTTCATCAACAGTTGCTTTTATGATTTTTGAAGGCTTAAATGACTTCATCATATAGAATGTTATTTCCTGGTATATGAGGTTCATAGAGAATCAGAGCAATATGATCTTTTAAGTTCTAGATTATTTGATATATTAAAAATATGTCACCCATCTCTATGCTGAAAATGACTAGTCAATCAGATTTTAAGTAGAGCAAGAATACACATTGATTAATGTCACTTAGTCCCAGTTAATGGCTGCAGGCATAGTTTTAAATGCCTCATGCAAGATCTAATTTAATCCTTGAATTGTGCAATGTGTTAAGCTACAGTTTCCCCTCTAAAGATTAGAAGGCTTACATGTAAAAAAAGAAGTAATTTCCCCAGGTCACACAATTATGAAGTCACAGATTTCAGACATAAATGTAATCATCTGATGAAATAGATATGAGGGCCATCTTGGGAATCACGGACATGAAAGGGTGACTTTTTTATACTTTTGTTAATGCATTATAGTCTCATATCATAATACAGTTCACAATGATAGTGACATACATACACACAGCACTCGGTGGGCTTTCCCCGGCTATGTTCTTGAAATGGGTACTAGATGTACAATTCATTGAGTATCCAGGAAAAGATAAGGGGTAAAATAGTTTTAAAAATGGGAAAGAAGAAAGAAAATAAATGTTCATAAAGGAAATATGAATGAGTGGTAAAGTAGTAACTGGGAATCCAAAATCTTGAACATTTACATTAAGTACTTTGATTCTTTCAAAAACGAGTAAATTTTTTTCAGGCAAGGAAACTGGAGTCTAATGAAATTAAATAATTTGTTCTAGGACACAGTACTGATGAGGAACAGTGATTGATTACCATATTTACATAACATGTTAGTCACTGTGTTTTGTAAAAGTTCTCAGGCTACTAAAACAATTTTTTTAAAGAGTACAATAACTATAGTTTGCAAGCCTTTAAGTAATATGACTTATAATTAATAATACCTTTTTAAAACCTCAGGACTTTGGACCCAGATGTTTCTTATCATTATAAATTTATTTTTTTTCTCTTGAAACTAATTCAATTCTGAATGTAGTTGATATACAGTTTCATTATAATTGTGCTGAATTTTAAATTAACCTGTGATTCTATAAATGACATCTAGTGTTTGCTAAGGTTTCAGAAACAACTCGCAAAAATTAGTAAATCCTTTATCCTTTAAAGAACCACTTCCCCCAAAATGACTCTGGCAATTGCCTTCTAATGGAAAATCATATATTATTATATTTAAGCAAATTGGACATATATATTATGTGGTAATATTATATCCTTAAGTTCATTATTAGAGAACTGAATTGTATCTATTTCTGCAAATAAATCATTCAGCATTTAACAAACTAAAGCAGACCTTACTCAGATACATATTAAGCTTGTTTATCATTAGCCTTCCAAGAGATTTTTTTACCTTAATACTTTACATGGATTGAAATTAAATGTGCAGATAACAGTGGATAAATGAGAGAACTAAATGTTCAGGCTATTTCTTTCTCCAATTATGAAAATTAAAAATTTCCTATTTTACTGTGAACATTATAACCAAAACAAGAAGGCACAGTAGGCATACATTCATAGAGTGTATGTGTGTTCACTAAACTCAAACACACACAGAAAAACTTGTGTTCAAAGTCTTCATGTATCATGTGAGAATATAGGCAAAGACATACCTTACAACATTTAAGATGAATACTTTTGTAAACAATGCATATTTACCTAAATGGAGTGTATATCCTGTGGTTTCAATGAAGAACAGGTTGTTTCTGAGGTAATAGAGTTGAAGAAAGGAGAAAAATGCGTGCAAAAGTTTTAGTATCATCATATTATTACTTGGATATTTTATGTGAATGTTCTAAAAGACATTACCTTTGATAAGAAAAATATATATGTATATAAATCAATAACCAAATTACACATTAAGAAAATTCTTGTCGAAACAGTTATCTTTCTTAATATTTGTGTCTAAAATGTACCTTCATAATGTTTACAATGGATTCTTGTGATTCCTCACACTACCACATCTAATATTTTGAAACATATTATATATGGTCTTAAAATGCCAGTGTTTCACCTAGCTACTTATCCATAATTCCTCCTTAAATTCATAAATGGCAAAAAATAAAATCGGTAAAATGTATAGACAGCTAGAAATAAGTATACATGTCTATTGGAATTTCCTTTCTTTAATGATAAAATTACTGGATAAGCTCTTCCAATTACAAGCTCATGGACCTATCTCAGTTCATAATAGAAATAATTATCATCTGCTTCTTAATGTTTAATGTTTAAAATTCTGTCCCATAACTCCAGCCACATAGCTCCTTTGTATACTTGGTCGAAGTTCAAAACATTTATTTTCAGAAGAAATGATTAATAACTAACTCTAAGAAATTTTGAAAACTTTAAAAATTATCAACATTAAAAGCAAACCACAATATCGGTTGAAATATTTAGAGTATGAATATAGAAATACTTAGTTTTTAATGAACTTTGAAATGTTAATGATACATTAAGCAAAAAGAACTATAATAACACTGCTAATGAGGTTCGATTTCTACTGTATTTTAAAAATTATTTTAAAAGTCTGAGTAGCTAGAACTAGGCACTAAAATGTTAACAATGGCTCACTTTAATCAGTGGGATAATGTGGGATTATTTTTCTGTTGTGTGTGTGTGTGTGTGTGTGTGTGTGTGTGTGTGTGTGTGTGTGTTTTACTGGGAATTCAACCCAGGGGCATTTTACCTCTGAGCTACACTTCTAGCCCTATTTTATGTTTTATTTGGAAACAGGGTCTCACTAAGTTGTTGAGACTGACTTTGAACCTGCTATCCTCCTGTCTCAGCCTCCTAAGTACTGGTATTATAGGCATAGACCACCACACCCAGCTTTATTTTTCTATTTCCTAACACTTTTCCCCCCAGTGGTAATAGATATTTTATTTTTATATGTACTTTTGTTGGTGCATTGTAGTCTCACATCATGATGTAGTTCAGAGTGATGGGGCAAAATAGCATCATCAGGTGTTATTACACATTAAGAAAGAAAACAGAATATAAATAATAAACATTTCATGACTTACAGTTTTTTAAAATTGAATTTCTCTTTAGAGTTCAGCTTTACTGTATGTAGTTTTATCACCTCTACATATAAGTAAATATATCCTTCAGAGTATTAAAAATCCCCCGATTATAATGATATTCTAGAATGTATTTATATAATGCATTTATTTAGATATTTTGAGAAATAGACATTTCAAATTATTTTATAATACAAAATTTGAACATGTCAAGCACCAAATCATGCTTATAGTTATTCAACTACTATTAATTGTGTTTTAATTTGTACTAGAAGGAATTCTGGTTTCTGGAAAACCAGATTGGGGGAAAGCAAAGGCAAAAATTCCTTCCCTTATATGATCTACATTCTAATTGAAGTTATACAGCAAACAAATTAATGAGCATATATACATTTCATTATATGATGACAGGTATTATGGAGAAAAAATACTCCAGAGAATCTGGATGGGTAGTATATGTACTTATGTGTAGGAGATGGAGTTTATACTTTTAAGTGAATTATCAAAAAAGGATTTATTAGGAATGTCATATAGAAATTGAAGAAGCTTTATATCACTCCTCCAACCTACCCTTCATAGAAATCTCATAATGGTCTCCCTGAAAATTGCTTTTTTAAATCCAGCAATTCATACCAATCTATTCACAGTAAAAATACAGCCTCACCTTCAACTTCCCACATAATGTGGCCTAATGTTACTCATCCAAGTGTGTTTGTCACATTCTCCTTTGGGACGAGCCAAGCCTGACTCTCAAAATGCCTTACCCTCATTTGAATGTCAAGATTAAGCTTGCAAATTTCTTCACGTGACTGTAGCATTATAGATTGCTTTCTAATGATTCTCCCCTATTATTTCAAGCAAATGGCATTAAGAGAACATTAAAATACTGGTCATGCTAAACAGCATTTGGAAAACAAAATGCAAAATATTTCTAAGCATACAACTTAAAAGTCTCAACAACCTTGCATGTCGTTTTAATGAAAGGAAACATCAAATGTTGCAGAACAGGCTGTGAGAATAAGAGTAACGTGTAAATTTCCTGTGAGGATCAACTGAACTTTAAAGATAAAAATTTCTACAAAGATAACATGAGCTCAATAATTTTTATCAAATCCAATAATTAAGATATACCTGGATGTTTTATGACCCTTAACCCAAATAAAATGATTTTATTTATATGGTCACATGTGTAACTCATTCCAAGAAATGGTGCTGTGATTTATATCATAGGGAATCAATTACTTCTCATAAAACATCTTATTAGATACTATACTTTATCATAGTCATAGGATCTCCTTTAGTTTGATATAGCTTACATTTAGTGACAGAATTCCACATAAGATTAAACAAAATAATGTGTAGATTTCTTTTCTTTCTTTTTTTTGCAGTACTGGATATTGAACCCAGGGGCATTCTAACTCCAGGCTACACCCCCAGCCTTATTTTTATTCTTTATTTTGAAACAGGGCCTCATAAGTTGCACAGGGCCTCACTAAGTAGCTGAGGCTGGCTGTGAACCTGCAATCCTCTGGTCTCAGCCTCCCAAGTACTGGGATTACAAGTGTGCGCCACCACGCCTGGCTTAATTTCAATATCATGCTCACGAGTGTGTGTGTGTGTGTGTGTGTGTGTGTGTGTGTGTGTGTGATATTAGGGAATGAACCCAGGAGCATTCTACCTCCAAGCTACACCCCCAGCCCTATTTTCTTATTTTGAAACAGAGACTAGCTAGGTTGTTGAGGCCAGCCTCAAACTGGTGATTCTCCTGTGTCAGCCTCCCAAATTATTGGGATTCCAGGGGTGTGCCATCACACCTGGATCAATATCATTTTTTGAAATATTAAATGTTCAACCATGCATCAGTCATAGATAGATTAAGGAATCTACCCCAAGCCAGACCTCTCTAAAAGCCTATTTACCCTTATTGAAAAAAATGGATTGCAATAATAATAAAAATGGATTATGATAATTAAAAAAGAACTTGTTCAAATACCCTCCAAAATTTTGATGAACAGGCTATTGTAACATTTTAGTTGCAGCTAATACACAAAGTAAGACATTCATGCTAAGAAATAGGGCAACTGGTGGGAATACATATGAGAATCCAATTGATTGAATTACAATATGAATTCTTTTCTTTCTAGTTACAATTAACATTGGGTTAAAGGTTTGAGTAGTTTCTAGTAGAATAATTAGGACCCATATGATATTTGTGTCTTTTTATTTTCATACTATGAGAGGATCATGTGATTATTATATTTGCCAAGGTTATAGGACAGGGAACTGTCACCTCTGTCCCCAAGAGGTTTCACTGAACAAAATTGTTCTGACCTCCTCCAGGTACCCAAAATAGAAACCTTTAGATGGCAGAAGGCCTGAAATCCCTCTGGAAGCACCGTTTTTGCTAGCATCCTCATTCCGTCATGCAATCTATAAGATCTCAAGAAAGATTTCTATTTTCGCCATACATTTGAATGAGCTAGCTTAAGTTACCTGGATAAGTGACAGGATTTGTGACGCTTCCCTTTCCAAGAATCGTGAGATTTTTGTTAAAGATGATGGCTTAAAGACATTTTCTACAACTGTAGGAGTAAAGTTGCCATTTTTCTAAATAGAATTTTTTTAAACCTAACGCTTTTCTGAAGTTATATGGAAAATTCATTCATTTATAAGAGATGAGGAGATACTGAAATTGTGAGCATTTTGTGAAATATTAGTTGACCGAGGTTACAAATGGATTGAATATTAAATATCTGATTTTAGCTTACCCCTATGATGAAGGTGAGAAATTTGATCAAACCGCATTCGCTTCCTAAACCAATTCTTTCCTTTCTTCCTGTGAGTAATCATATATTGCATCCTTCCAAGCTCTGGCAATTTCTGACTTTTGGCACGCATGCCATGTACACCTGGTAAGGGTGCACATTCACGGATGGCAACACAAAGACTGTTCTTTGAATGTGACATGTTGGTACAATTGGAGACATAATTGTGGCCAAATGATTGGCAGAAGATGGCAGCTCAGTGGACTGGAGAATTCCAAGAACAGCTGAACATGTCCATCGTTGCTTTAAGACACTAACACATGCTCCTTCTTAAATAGCTTTAGTGGCGGGGACATGACCACCTGCAAATCCATCTGCTTGCTCATTGAATCTTACTTAAGATTCATATACAGATTCATTATAAAAATGAATCTACTTTGGCCTTCTAATTTTGCTTGCTTGCAAACAAACTATACCAACACAGCTGATATTTATATAACCTCTCAGAAGAAACAAATTATTTTAAAAGACAGACTGGTTTCAAATGGCATTGGCATATTAACCTGGAAATATTTTTTCTAAACAGGGAAATTCTTTTCCTTGCACTTAGCACTGGCTGATATGCCAATACTTGGCATTAACTTTCTGTGTTTTTGTGACCACTGTTCTCTTACTGTAAGTTTCTTAGGAACACAACATGTGTGCATATGTCTGTTTAAATGTATATATGGATGTAACCATTAAGCCTAGTAATTGTACAAGGGAAATATATGAAAACTAGGTGGAGTAGGTAGAATTTTCCATCTTTGTTCTCTATATATCAGATATCATAACTTCTGCTTATAGTTTTATTTTAATTGTCCATTCACTAGAATAAACATGTTTAGAACTACATTTTGATGGACTAAGTACTCATAACTCAGTTTTAAACTAAAATACAGGTGTGCCTCCCCCCACCCCATCCACAGTTTAGATTTCCACAGTTTCAGTTACCTGTGGCCAACCACGGTTAGTACCAAGCTCTATAAATACACTACAATGAGGTATTTTGAGAGAGAGTGACTGCAAACAAACATTTATTATAGTTTATAGTTAGTATGGTTCTATTTTATTATTTTTTGGCAATAGCTTACTGTGTGTAATTAATAAATTGATTTGATCATCAGAAATAGGAAAAAAGTATATAGACCGATGATAGATGATAGAGAGATAGATGATAGATAGATGATGATGATGATAGACAGACAGACAGACAGACAGATAGATAGATAGATAGATAGATAGATAGGACCTATCTTCATTTAAAGTATCTATTGGAAGTTTTCGAACATACACTCTGATAATAAAAGGGGGTAGGCTACTGTACAAATAATCCTGAGCCAATTTCTATTTTAGAACCACAATCAATGATTTAAACTAGATTGTATGTCAATCTTATATTTTGTTCCTACAGAACAAAAAACAAAACATACATACTAGGTTAACTGATTTCTTATTTTTATTTGTTTTTTATTTTATTTTATATTTTATTTTATTTGCAGTACTGGGGATTGAATCCAGGAGCATTCTACCTCCGAGCTAAACCCCCAGTCCTATTTTTTTTATTATTCTTTATTTTGAAACGGTCTCACTAAGTTGTGGAGGGCCTCACTAAGTAGCTGAGGCTGGCCGGGAATCTGCAATCCTCCTGTCTCAGCCTCCCAAGTACTGGGATTACAAGCATGCACCACCGGGCCCGGCTTAAGTTAACCGATTTCTTAGCTCCATTTAATAAGAAACTGGTTGTCATGCAAAGACTAAAATTTTTGGAGGGTTAGATTAATTTTAGATTAACTGTATTTTTTTCTAAAAATTATGCTGTCAAAAGCTCCAGTTCTTTACATTTTTCTGCTTTGATAATAAATACAATCACATAATTAAGATTTTCTAATATTTGAAGTTTAAAGGCTAGATACTGATTTTAAGATTTATTTGTTCTCTCTGATAGGCTAAATATAGACTAATTCTCATTTTCAATGACAATTCTTTACTATCAGTAACACAAGTACTTTAAAAAGAAAGATCTATATGGTAAAATTCATCTCATGATTTAATTTCCTCAGAAAAGAAACTCTCAGAGGTACATTATCAGTGAAGATTCATCATAGAAAATATAAAAAGCGTGTGTTAAGGGTTTTTGTTGTTCTGTGTTTGGGTTTTTTTTTGTGTGTGGTACTGGAGATTAAGCCCAGGGGCATTCTACCTCTGAGCTATATCCCCGGTTCTATTTTATATTTTAACAGGGCCTTGCTGAGTTGCTGAGGCTGGCCACAAACCTGCAATCCTCCTGTCTCAGCCTCCCAAGTACGGGAATTACAGGCGTGTGACAACGCCATGCCCAGGTTAAGGGTATTTTTTTTATTGTAGCTGGGTTATAATATAGCCACAGGATGTGGAGAATCACACTATTCTTTTTACACCTCACAACTCTTCTCAGACTTATTTCTTCGCTGGCCTCGATCCTCATGTCTCAGCCTCCCAAGCGCTAGGATTACAGGCGTGCGCCAAGCCTCTCAGACTTACTTCTGACAAAGATGTATGTAAGATTCTGTAACCAAAACTCAAGCTCAATATTTTGCTTTATTGTTTTCTGGTTTGTTGAAAAATAAATCCTTTTGGATATAATTCATCCTTTGAATATCCTAGGATGAATCATATCCAAACGAATTTATTTTTCAACATTTTTAATTGGATGGTTTCATTAATTTTGGGTTGTTTTTTCATGAAGATCAAAGTTGAATATTTAAGATATGCTCATATATATGTTCAACTAGAAGGAAAATAAAAATTCATTACAAAATAAAAGCTAGCTGGACGTGGTGGTGCATGCTTGTAATCCCAATACTTGGGAGGCTGAGACCGGAGGATCCAGGTTTACGGCCAGCCTCAGCTACTTAGTGAGACACTCTGCAACTTAGAGAGACCCTATATCAAAATAAAGAATAAAAAATAGGGCTGGGATGTAGCTTGGAGTTAGAATGCCTCTGGGTTCAATCCCCAGCATGAAAAAAAAAAGTAAAAAAGAAATAAAAGCTATTGTGAGAGATATGAAAAAAAGAGTTTTGAACAATAATGTAAAAAACGTGTCAAAGTTATACTGGGCCACAAATACAATGGGGCATCAGCTGATATTTTATTTTTTAAAAAGAGTGAGGAAATAATAGTGAAGATGAGCATGATTTGTCTTGATAAGATAGATTTTATTTCAAGACTTTTTGTGATACATATATTTAAAAGATATGTAATTTACATATCAAGTTATGTGGACAAGAGATGTTTATTGTAATTCCTTTGTAGTTTCTATACAAACCTTACTTCCAGAAAATTTGCAATCTAATAAAAAATAAACATATAAACAAAGTCCACAGGCAATGATTGTAGGAGGATAGGGCATGAAACACTTTGAAAGATGTGATATAGATAATATGTTTTAGGATTGTGAAACATATAAAGAGGATTAGAAATCCGGATGGTAGTGAGTGGTGTTATTTTGGGAACAGATTATAGACAAGCACAAAGTGATGAGAGTCTCTCTTAGGGCTGATTCAGTGGAGGTAATAGGGATAGAGGACAAGGACTTTTCTAGTTAGGAAAGAGGGAGAAGCTGTAGTAGTGGTGACACTTGCAGGCGAGGTGAGGTGAAGTTAACTGTTAAAGTCACTGGGAAGACAAGAGTAATGAGGACTAATGTGCTAAGTGTCAGGCTAAAATCTTTCCGGAATTGGGTTTATGTATTTAAGCTAGGAACTAGGTTCCTAAATGACAGGATTGATTTTAATTCTGTTGTTCCACATCTGTTACACTTAAAAACTATCCAAATCCACACAAGAAGCTTCTTTGGTTTTTACACAACTTATATTAAGTGGCTACTTTTAGATGGATCAGAACCAGCTTGAATAATAGTTATAAACTTGCTTTCCAAAGGAGGCAAATATTTTCATGAATTTTTATAAAGAATTACATATTATCTCTCTATATTTCTTTTTCTTTCATCATCTTCAGAATATCATCAAATATATATATTTTATAGTCTAGTAGGATAAGGTACCTTATCTCATATTAAAATAATATGAAAACAAGTACAAGTTACTGTTGTATTCATTTATATTTTTGTATTGTTTGCTGCTCAAACCCATCTGTCTTAACATTAAAGAAGGGTCAATCAGCTGGGCATGGTGGTGCATGCCTATAATCCCAGTACTTGGGAGGCTGAGACAGGAGGATCGCAGGTTTGAAACCAGCACTTAGCAACGTATACCCTGTTTCAAAATGAAAAATAAAATGGGGCTGGGACTGTAGCTCAGAGGTAGAATGCCCCCGGGTTCAATCACAAGTACCACACACACAAAAAAGAAAAACTAATTATTTCACATTAAAAGTTATGCTACCTATAGGATAGGCCAAGCATGTATTATACACATAAATATTACAATAATAAAGATACATTTAAATTCTTGACATATAACTCTTTAGGAATTATTAAAACAATGGCAACAATTATGTCAGTAATGAGTATCATTAATATTTAAATATCTGTATATTACAGAATAGTTGTTTAAGAAATGTTAATAGGCAACATGCATATTTTTACCAACCTGCAGAGAGTTCTGCCAAAGCCCTAGTGCACACTTTCAGTAATGCAAATGCACAAAATTTGTATTTCTCTACTTAATTTTCTCACAGAGAATGAATTACAATGATGTAATTTTGTTTTATTGCCTCATTTTTGGTAAAGGTCTTTTGTTAAAAGCCAATAATTAGTGATGCCTAATATATTTTTAAATCACCCCTCAAATGAGTTTTATTTATTTAACTTGCGATTCCATTTTAGCAAATTTTCATCGTGGTTCATAAACTTGTTCTTGACTTGAATTTGGCGCATTTTACACAATTTAGAAATGTCAGTTTCTTAGCAACCGGGAAAATGGGGAGCATCATGAAATGAATTTGTTTCCAAATTAAGCATATTCCATAAACCTTGTACTTAATAACCTACATATAACATCCTCTGGTTTAGATACAATGGTGAATCTAGAGAAAAGGACATCTTGAGTGGCTTTGATCCAGAAGAAAGCTCTAGAGATGTCACTACTTACTGTATTTCATGATCACAAGCAGGTTGTCTCTGTAGCTAAAGACTCCAGTTCTGGGAGAAGACTGTCAATATTTCCAAACTCTTGGACAGAAAGAGCAATGCTAAGACTTCGTCTCCTTAATTGCAAATGATAGATTATGATGATAATGTTTAGAGTACATGGGTGTCTTGGTCAATAGTCTCACTGCCCTAATCCAAGACAACTGCCCACACAATTTAGAGGAAGGAATTATTTGCTCACAGTTTTGGGTGATTTGGGGGTTCAGTTCACATTGGGCTGAGTCTGCAGAGCTTACTCATGGTGTAAGTCTGATTCCTGCATGGTGGCAGGAATCAGAGAGAGGGAGAGAGAAAGACTCTGCTCTCACATGGTGGAGGCCAGAAGCAAAGAGAGAGAAAGAGCAAAGGGAGGAGAGATTATATGTACTCTTCAAAGTTGCTAAGGGACCCCTCCTTAGCAACCAAGCCCTGCTTCCAACATGGTTGCCTTGTTTCCATGAGAGCTAGGGGGACATTCTAAATCCAGACCATTACAATGGGATGATGTGAGTAAGGTACTTCACAGTGACTACTCTATTGTTGGTGTTGAAGAAATGATTGCCTCATCATGACTTAAGTTAGATTGACTTCAGAAACTTATTCTCAGGACCACAGATTGTCACAAACATCTGTGGCACCCAGTCTACTATGAAAGACTTTCATATTATGTTAGTGTATCTATGGTTCTACTTCTGGCTTTGAAACTCAGCAGTTGAACCTTGTATTGAGCACACACAAGGTGCATGGACTCTCCTGGATGGCCCAGGTATGCCTGGAATACATCAAAGTTCTTTTTCTTGTGATACTCCCAGGCCAGGAGTGACAAAGGGCACATGAGTAGTGTTAACATCCAGCAGGTATTTATTAACAAATTGCAAACTCACCAATTTATAAATACAGAGAAAACAATTTGTGTATATTCATAGCAGAGCTGAGAGCTATGTATTAGCTTTGTATATTTATAAACATTTACCTGATACAGATGTGAAAGAAATATAAGCAAAAATATTCAATGTCATCCATCTTTGAAGAGGTTTGCAGTTCTGGAGACAACATAATAGATTTGTGTATTGAGTTGATCATTACTTAATCAAGATTTTATATTGTGTGCTATAAAAGTCGATATAAAAGGAATTTTAGAGAGATCAAAATTGGCTTCAACTTCAGGAACATATCGAATGTGACTGAGACAGTAGAATGAAATGGGTAAAATAAACATAGATTATGTTTCCAAAATGAGAAATTGAGCATCTTTTTAGATGCTGAATTATGTTTAGGATGTTATTTATATTATGCTCATTTTCTTCTGTTGAGTTATCTTTTGATTCCAAAAGTAACACATGTATTTAGGTAAGCAATGTTCCCTAGTCTGCTTGCTTAAATTTATTTGTACTTGTTATGTTTTATTTTGTTATTCATGTTTCAGTAGAATTGAAGACATTAAATATTAACTATCAATTTTTATAACATATAAATCGAAGACTTATAAATCAGAAGAGTTTATTCTTGTTTTGTCCTTCTTCTTCTTCTTTGGGTTTTTTTTTTGTTTTGTTTTGTTTTTATGGTACTGGGGATTGAACCAGGGGCATTCTACCTCCGAAGTACACTCCCAACTCTATTTTATTTTCATTTGGAAACAGGGTCTCCCAAGGTTGATTAGAGTCTCACTACATGCCCAGGCTTGCCTTGAACCTGCGATCATCCTATCTCAGCCCCCCAAATACTGGGATTACAAGCATAGGCCACCACACCTGGCTTTTGTCATGCTTCTTGAACATATAGTCTCTTAAGTAGAGGCTGTATTTTGACTTCATGTCCTGATTACCTCTAATTCAGGTAGGCATGTGCTTCGCCAAGCAGATTTATTCACTTAGCAAACTTACATTATAGTAGATAATATGCTTAAGAAGAACCTCTCCACTAGTTGATGCCCCCCCCAAAAAAAAAGAAAAGATGCAGGGCTTTATACAGATTTTTGGCAGGCAGATTTCAATCAAGTACAAATTAAATGGGTATTTTAACTTAAAAGATTTAGCTATAGATCTAATCTTCCTCATTTCACCTACATAGGTCAAACAAGCTGAATCCTTTTTAAATAGAAAATTAGTCTACATAGAGTCTATAGTGAACAAAGAAGAGAAGCTGACATAGTTTGTCTTTGATTTAGGCAAAGCAATCTTACCATGGAGTTGTTCCTCCTAAAGGGTCATGTCTGGTAGCAAATATCTTGACAGTGAACCTCTTATATTTAATTTAAATGATTCTAAGGCACCATCTTTAGATATTAGCTCCACGGGCATGAAGACGCTGCTGAGTGCCAACCCAATGTCCATTGTCCTTGTGCCTTAGTAACTTTGCTTCCAATGATAACACTACATTTTGTTGTTTTAGTTCAGATTGGGGTCACCAGTGAGCAATAAAAGGATCTTAGCAGGTATAGCGCCTCAAAGAACAAAGACTTATCTGAGAGTATTTCCCTCTTTTTCCATTTTAATTCTTCTGATATGTGATACAGAAGATATCAAACATGATCGATTGCCCTTGAGAAGGAATGTATGCACTAAGAATGGCAGAAGAGCCAGACATGGTGGCATATGCCTGTAATATCAATACTTGGGAGGTTGAGACAGGAGGATCACAGGTTGTAAACCAGCCTCAGCAACTTAGACTCTGTACCAAAATAAAAAATAAAAGTAAGCCAGGCATGGTGGCGTACACTTGTAATCCCAGTAGTTGAGAGACTGAGACCGGAGGATCCGGGTTCACGGCCAGCCTCAGCAACTTAGTGAGGCCCTTCGCAACTTAGTGAGACCCTGTTTCAAAATAAAGAATAGAGGAGGAAACCAAGATGGCGTCAGAGTGAGGACACCGAGAGGAGCCTGTCTCTAAGTTGTCTCAGGTGCTCCGAACTGAACAGCCATACACACCCCATATTACTTTCATGAGAGATAGGAACTAAAGACAATAACATTTAAGAATATATAGAAGCCCACCGATTAACACCCAAGCTGAAAAAGGTAAAAAAAGGGGCAACCAACCAGAGATGGGAGAACAATAACCTCATCCCAGACCGGGTTGCCGATCCAGGAGGAACCTTCAGAAGATCTGAAAAATCTTATAACCAGCAACCTGAGGCCTTTCTCTCAGACAACAGGATCATCAACCACAAAATCCCACAGCCCCAGGACAAAAAGAAGGAGAAAGAAGGCTACATTCACTTCCATCGCAATCCACTGGTCCTCCGCACACTCGGCAGGAGAGGTGAGTGCTGCAGCACTCTCTGCTTCCTGAGTCCTGTTTAGGCAGAGACCCTCTTGAGCTGGCCTTGGCACAGGTGGGGGAAGGCTCACACTCTTCGCTGCCTGTGTCCCTCTTTCTCTCTGCCTGGGCACAGGTGGGGGACACCGGCACTCTCCGCCCATTAGGCCAAGTCCCTCTCAGTCTTGCCTGGGCGCAGGAAGCAGAGAGTGCCAGTGTTCTCCACCTGGGCTCAGGCCAAACAGGTGAACCACCAGAAAAGACTGTCAGACACCAAAGACAAACTACCACTGACAGATGGAACCAATCAGCAGTCCACACATTGAAGTTTAAAAATGCACAGGGTACAAACTGACCTACCCACATCTCTGAATCTACACCCTATTACAGAGGCGAAAGACAGGTCCATGGACCTCAACACCTGGAACTCATCAACAACACCATTGCAGTGGACAGAAGGAACCCTTGGGTAATTGTAACCCAGTACAGACAATCTACTGGCAGAACAACAGTGGGGTGATACGGGACACAGATTTTGAAGAACATATTAAAGGGTGATAAACACACAACAGAGAGCTAAGAATAACCATACAGTAGAGGCTAGTCATCTTTAAGGCACACCTAGTAGTAAATATCTACCTCCAGAACAGGTTACTATACAGGGAGAGTGATTAGACATAGGAAACCTACAGAGTGAGAGAGAGATACCAAAAACAACAAAGATATGAACTGAAGAAACCTGAAATCATGGGAAAGAGGAACAACAAAGAAACAATGAGCTCCCACAACTCTACAATAATAGAACCCATCACCACAGAAATGCAGGGATTGCCAGAAGGACAATTCAGAACTTTAGTAGCAGAAATGATACAGGATTTCTGAAAAGAATTCAGAGAGCCTGAAAGGAATGAAGGATCAAATAAGCAAAGAATCTGACACCCAAAATAGGAATCAAATAGAAGCTCTGAAGGAAGTGAAGGATGCAATAATTGAAATGAAGGCATCAATACAAACTATTAACAGTAGACTAGACCACATGGAAAAGAGAATCTCACTCTTAGAAGATGACCACTCAAAAAGTGAGCACATCGTATATAATATAGAAAAAAACAATTTGACAGCATGAATTGGATATTGAAGAGATCTCAGCCAACTTGAAAAGAGCAAACCTAAGAATAATAGGCACAGAAGAGAGAATAGAAGCTGAAACCAAAGGAATAAACAATCTTTTCAGAGAAGTAATATTGGAAAATTTCCCAAACATAGAATGGGAGGTTGACACTCAGGTACAAGAAACATAGACAAGATCAGAGAAAAGGGTCACCACATCACATAATAGTCAAACTGACTAACGTAGAGGCCAAGGACAGAATCTTAAAGGCAACGAGAGTAAAAAACCAAGTAACATTCAGAGGCAAACCAATAAAAATCACTCCCGACTTTCCAAACCACGTCATGAAAGCCAGGAGGGCCTGCGGCAACATATTCCAAACTCTGAAAGAAAACAACCTCCAACCAAGATTTACCTACCCAGCAAAGATGTCTATAAAATTTGGTGGGGAAATAAAAACCTTCCATGAAAAACAAAAGCTGAAAGAATTTATGTCTGCCAAACCAGCATTAGAGAAAATACTCAAAGAGATTAACTATAAAAAAGAGATAATAAATACATGCCAGAACCAAAGAAACAATAATTTCCATCAAACAGCCAACTAAGAAAAGAAAAAAAACACTACCTCAAACAGAAGTCAAAACTCAAAATGTTAGGAATTAAGAATCATCTCTCAATAATCATGCTGAACATAAATGGACTCAATTCCCCAATCAAAAGACATAAGGCAGCAAAATGAATCAAAAACCTTAATCCATCTATATGCTGCTTACAAGAAACACACCTTACAAGTAAAGACACTCACATACTAAAAGTAAAAGGCTGGAACAAGGTAATCTACGCTAGTGGAACATGAAGACAAGCAGGAGTAGCAACTATGATATCAGACAAATTAGACTTCAAGCCTAAACTTATCAGAAGAGACAAAGAAGGTCACTTTTTACTGGTAAAAGGAACAATCCAGCAAAAGGATATAACAGTAGTCAATATTTATGCCCCAAATATAGGTGTGACCACTTTCATAAAACAATTCTTTGTGACTTTAAGTCACACATAGATCCTAATACAATAATATTGGGAGACTTCAACACCCCTCTCACACCACTCAATCAATCTTCAAGACAAAAGGTCAGTAAAGATGCCTCAGACCTAAGGAACACCATAGGTAAATAGCCCTACTAGATACATATAGAATATTCCACCCAACTACAGCCGAATTCACATTTTTTTCCGCTGCTCATGGAACCTTCTCTAAAATAGACCATATCCTAGGCCACAAAGCAAGTACTAGCAAATTCAAGAAATGTGACATAATCCCCTGCGAATTTTCAGACCATAATGGAATGAAACTAGAAATCAACTATAAGAAGACCCAGAGAAATCTCATAAACACATGGAGACTGAACACCACACTGCTGAATGAGGAATGGGTAAGAGAAGAAATAAGGAGAGAAATTAAGAAATTCCTAGAAACAAATAAAAATAGGGAAACAACATATCAAAATCACTGGGACACGTTGAAAGCAGTATTAAGAGGAAAATTCATAGTACTGAGTGCTCACATAAGTAAAACTGAAAAGCACCAAATAAACAACCTAATGACACACCTCAAAGCCCTTGAAAAGCAGGAACAGTCTAACTGCAAAGCCAGTAGAAAACAGGAAATTATTATAACTAGAGCAGAAATCAATCAAGTGGAGAATAAAAAAAATACAAAAAATCAACAAAACCAAAAGCTGGTTTCTTGAAAAAATACACAAGATAGATAAACCATTAGTCAACCTAACCAAAAGAAAGAGAGAATCAACCCAAATTACCAAAATAAGAGATGAAAAAGGAGATACCACCACCAACTGTGCGGAAATCCAGAGGATTATCAGAAACTACTTTGAAAAGATATACTCAAAAAAAGCAGAAAACCTAGAAGAAATTAACAAATTTCTAGACACAATTCTCCCAAATTGAATCAAGAAGATATAGAAAAATTAAACCAACCAATAACAAGCAAAGAGATTGAAGCAGCAATAAAGAGCCTACCATCAAAGAAAAGCCAACGTCCAGATGGTTTACCAGGTGAATTCTATAAAAACTTTATGGAAGAGCTAATCCCAATATTCCTCAATTTATTCCATGAAATAGAAAGAAACTGGACTCTCCAAAATACATTCTAGGAAGTCCATATCACATTAATACAAAAACCGAATAGAAACGGTTCAAGGAAAGAAAACTACAGGCCCATATCATTGATGAACTTAGACGCAAAACTTCTAAACAAAATACTAGCAACACACATTCAAAACCACATCAAGAAAATTATACACCATGACCAAGTTGGGTTTATCCCAGGGATGCAAGGCTGGTTCAACATACGTAAAACAATCCATGTAATTCACCACATAAACAGAACTAAAGACAAAAATCACATGATCATTTCAATAGATGCTGAAAAAGCATTTGACAAAATCCAGCTAAAATTCATGCTAAAAACACTGCAGAGAATCGGAATAGAAGGAACATACCTCAACATCATAAAGGCAATATACAATAGGCCTACAGCCAACATCATACTATTTGGGGAAAAACTTTGAGCACTCCCCTTAAAAACAGGAACAAGACAAGGATGTCCACTGTCACCACTCCTTTGCAATATAGTACTTGAGACTCTAGCCAGAGCAATATGTCAAGAGAAGGAAATAAAAGGAGTACAAATAGGAAAAGAGGAACTGAAACTATCTCTATTTGCAGATGATATGATATAATACTTAGAAGATCCAACAAATTCAATCAAAAGGCTTATAGAACTGATCAACAAATTCAGCAAAGTGTCTGGATACAAAATCAATCTTAAAAAATCAGAAGCTTTTCTGTATGCCAACCATAAATCCACTGAAAAAGAAATCCAGAAGACATTTCCACTCATGATATCCCCCAAAATAATAAAATACTTGGGAATAAACCTAACCAAGGAGGTAAAAGACCTCTACAAGGAAAATTATAAAACACTGAAAAAAGAAATTGAAGAAGATCTTAAAAGATGGAAAGATCTCCCATGCTCCTGGGTAGGCAGAATAAATATCATCAAAATGGTCATTCTTCCAAAAGTGATTTACAGATTCAATGCAATACCCATTAAATTACCAAAGTCATTCTTCACTGACATAGAAAAATCTGTCCTAAGCCGGGTGTGGTGGCTCATGCTTGTAATCCCAGTACTTGGAAGGCGGAGACTGGAGAATACCAGTTCGTGGCCAGCCTCAGCTACTTAGTGAGGCCCTCCGCAACTTTGTGAGACCCAGTTTCAAAATAAAGGATAAAAAATAGGGCCGGGGGGGGGGTTAGCTCAGAGGTAGAATGCCCCTGGGTTCAATCCCCAGTACCACAAAATAAAAAGAAAAATCTGTCCTCGAATTCATTTGGAACAACAAAAAACCCAGAATAGCTATAGTTATCAACAACAAGAACCATGCAGGAGGCATCACAATATCTGACTTCAAACTATACAACAAAGCCACAGTAATAAAAACAGCATGGTATTGGCACAAAAGCAGGCACATACACCAATGGAGCAGAATAGAAGACTCCGAAACAAACCCACACACCTACAGCCAATTGATTTTTGACAAAGGGGCTAAAAACATCCACTGGAAAAAAAGATAGCCTCTTCAACAAGTGGTGCTGGCAAAACTGGCTAACCATATGCAGAAAAATAGAAATAAATCCCACTTTCTCACCTTGTACAAGAGTCAATTCAAGATGAATCAAAGATATAGGAATCAGACCAGAGACTTGCAGCTACTCGAAGAGAGCATAGGTCCAACACTTCAACACATAGGCACAGGTAAAGACTTCCTCAACAAGACCCCAAAGGGACAGGAAATTAAAATGAGGATCAGTACGTGGGATTGCATTAAAATGAAGAGCTTTCGTGCAGCAAAGGAATCAATCAAGAACCTCAACAGAGAGCCAACAGAATGGGAGAAGATTTTTGCCAGCTACTCCACTGATAGAGGACTATCTAGAATATACAGAGAACTTAAAAATATCAACACTAATTAAACAAATAACCCAATCAAAAAACGGGCAAGTGAACTAAATAGACATTTCACAGAAGAAGAAATACATATGGCCAATAAATGTATGAAAAAATGTTCAACTTCATTAGCAGTCAGAGAGATGCAAATCAAAACTACCCTGAGATTTCACCTAACTCCAATTAGAATGGCAATCATTAAAAATACAAATAACAACAAATGCTGGTGAGGATGTGGAGAAGTAGGAACTCTAATACACTGTTGGTGGGATTGCAAATTAGTGCAACCATTTTAGAAAACAGTGTGGAGGATCCTCAGAAGAATGAGAATGAATCTACTGTATGACCCAGCAATACCACTTCTAGGCATCTACCCAAAAGATGTGAAACCAAACTACCAGACTAATGCATGTTTATCTATGTTTATAGCTACACAATTCACAATTGTAAAACTTTGGAACCAGCCAAGGTGTCCATCAACAGATGAATGGATTGCAAGACTATGGGATATGTACACAATGGAATTTTATGCAGCCATAAAGAAGAACAAAATTACATCATTTGCAGGGAAATGGAGGGCACTGGAGAACATTATGCTAAGTGAGATTAGTCAGTCACAAAGAGTGAAAAGTCGGATGTTCTCCCTAATATTTGGAAGCTAGGGAGAATGGGACTTAGAAGGTACTCCAGACAAAGAAGGAGAAAACTTTAGATGAGCAAAGAAGGCGACCTAACTGAGGGATTTGGGAGGGGGCTGGAGGGAAACACACTAAAGCACATGATGTATAAACACAAACTTATAAGACTCAAGCACTATGCTGAGCACAAAAAGGAGGGAAGGGGGAGGGAACAGGGTGGGATTTGAGGGAGGGCTAAATGAGCAATGTGTGCATGCATGATTCTGATACCCTGACAAATATCAATACCTATGATTACAATGCACCAATAAAGGAATATGTACATAAAATAAAAATAAAAAAATAAAAAATAGGGCTGGGGTGTAGCCCGGAGGTAGAATGCCCCTGGGTACAATCCCCAGTACCGCCAAAAAATTAAAAAAAAAACAAATAAAAATAAATAAATAAAAAGTAGGGTCAGAGGTGGAGCTCAGAGGTAGAATGCCCCTGGGTTCAATCTTTAGTAGTGTGCGTGCATACGCACACGCAGACACACCATACACACACACACACACACACACTCACACACTCACACACAAATGGCCAAATAAACATACAGAAGAAGCCGTGCCGGTAGTGATCTGTTTAGTGGCTATCCTAGCTTTCCATGTCCTGTCTTCAGGTTAATTTTTACAGGAAAGAAAGTCATCTTATATTATATTGAATTCACTGAGCTTGACTCTGATATTAGTGGCCAAATGTAATTCCTCGCTGATATACAGGAGAAGTACAGAAACTCATTCAGCCTCAAAGTATTATAAAGTATGTTAACAAAAAAACTATACTAGGGTAGGTATATTACATCACTGGGCTCAATATCCTAGGGTACAGAAAACTTAGAGCCACTTTAGCCTAGTTGGTTAGGCATAGGGATATTTTTGCAGCTAGAGAGATTAAAAATAAGCCAAGCCAGGCCTGGTGGTACAGGCCTGTAATCCCAGTACTTGGGAGGCTGAGATAGAAGGATCATAGTGTTGGGACTCAACAATATAACAAGACTTTCAGCAACCTAATGAGACTCTGTTTTAAAACAAAAAATGGGCTGGGCGTGGTGGCACACGCTTGTAATCCCAGTACTTTGGGAGGCGGAGACCGGAGGATCCGGGTTCGCGCCCAGTCAGCTCTCTATCTCTTTCTCTCCCTGTCTCTCTCTCTCTCTACTTAGTGAGGCCCTCCGCAACTTCGTGAGACCCGGTTTCAAAATAAAGTATAAAAAATAGGGCCGGGGGCGTAGCGCGGAGGTAGAATGCCCCTGGATTCAATCCCCGGTACCGCAAAAAAAAAAAAAAAAAAAAAAAGGAAAAGGGCTAGAGGTATAAGTAGGAAGTAGAATGTTCCTAGGTTCAATCCCCACACACAAAATGGCTATATAAAGATTCAAAAATAAGATAAACTACTAATGATTTTAGCATTTATGTGTATCTTCTGTTAATATGTTTTTGCAATCTCTTTCAAGGTACTTTTGGACATGTATTATTTATAAATTGACTTTCTCAATTAACCACATAAGATGTTTTTCGTGTCAATGGCATGTAGTTGGTATATTATTTTCCTATAGCTGCTATAACATATTACCATAATGTTATGGCTTAAAACAATACAAATTTAGTCTATCACAATACTGGAGACCAAATACTAAAAATCCATATCACTAGACTGAATTCGTGGTGGGGTGGAGCTGTGCTACCGGCAAGGCTCTAGGGGAGCATCCATTTGTTGCTTTTTCCTGTTTCTGGTGGCTGCCACTATTCTTTGGCTTGCAATCACATGGCTCCAATCTCAACCTCACTATTAACATTATTGCCTTTTCTTCTGTCCCCTTGTCCCTTATAAAATCACATGTGATAAAGTGTATACCCCACTTTAAAATCTAGGCTAATATCTACCTTTAAATAACCATCAAACCTCTTAAAATATCACAGATATTAACCCTTTTTGTGATATATATATGCATATATACATGATACATATATGATATATATACCATATATATGATATATGTATATATGCAAATATACATATGATATATGATACATACATGATATATATATATCATAAATACCTCTTCTGATTTCCTCTTAACCATGTTTTATTTATAGTAGGTTGATTTTTTTTCATTTCCTTTACCACAAAATTATGGAAATAATTGTCTATGTTTATATGACAATTAAAATCTGTCACATAGTTAAGGTGTTTCATTACTACGTAATGAGATACATAAACCTCATGCCATCCCCTCTGTCCTTTCCTCATACTTTTTAAATTTTTTTGTTCTCTGTAGTTTTTTCATAGAATTCTGCTATTATAGGTATGATAGTTGGAAGCTGGACGGTGCTATTTCATCTGATCATCAATCTTAGATTCCAGGATGGAGGAGGGCAGTGAGGGGCATCGGGGATACAGGACAGGGCAAGCAGAGGTCTCAGGCTTTGTGAGAGAAAAGAAAGACTCTGGAGTCTGACATGCTATGCACGGCATTTCAGCTCTCTGCTTCCGTCTCCATTTCTCACGTATCTAGTGATTCCGTGAGCAAATCGACTTGCTTTTCTTGCAGCTATCCTTCGAAGCACTTAGGTTTTCAGCTTCCTCCCACTGCCTTCCCACTTTTCACCACATTTGCTTTCCAAATTCCACAGTGTGTTTTAGTATTTGGTCTTCTGTTATTTTACTCTCTAACTTTGGTCTCCCACTTGTCAATTTATACCTTTTAAAAATTCTGTCATTTTAGCAAAAATGTCAGTGGGGAGAAAAATAGACACTTCTTCAATAGATCACATTTCCTAAAAGTCTCCATTATTTAAAAAAAACACTCCAATCATACACTTTTCCTTTCAATTTAAAAATATTAGACTTAATAGACTCGAAATTACACTGTCAGACTGTTCCAAACATTTTGAAATGCTGCCTACCAGTGACACAAAGTTTGCAGACGTTGTGTCTGCAATTACAAGGAGCACAATTTATACAGTGGCTTCATTTTTTATTTCTTTTCTCGTATATTCCCTAGTGGCATTGCTTTTTTTCCCTCTCTTAAGAAAGAAAACACTTACATTGATATTATGTACATATATGAAAGTATCAATGCCAATCTCAATATCTTGTACAGGGAAGGGGAGAGAGTGGGGAGGGAGTTTGGGGAAAGCTCACCAAGTGCTGTGTGCATGTATATCCCAATCACTCTGAACTTCATTATAATGTGAGACTAAAATGCATCAGTAAAAGTATATTGAAAGAAAGAAAGAAAGAAAGAAAGAAAGAAAGAAAGAGAAAAAAGAAAGAAAGAAAGAGAAAGAAAGAAAGAAAGAAAGAAAGAAAGAAAGAAAGAAAGAAAGAAGAAAGAAAGAAAAAGAAAGGGTTAAAGGTATAGCTCAGAGGTAGAATGCCTCTGGGTTCAATCCCCAGTCCCCCCTCCCAAAAAAAGAAAAAAAATTATTTCCCTGGGTTCAATCCCTAATACCAAAAAAATAAGAGAGAGAGAGAGAGAGAGAGAGAGAGAGAGAGAGAGAGGTACTTTACAATCATAAGGTTGTGGATATGTTTTCCTATTATCTCCTAGAATCTTTACTTTTACTTATGTACATATTGAGTACACTGATCATTGTTTCTGATGTGAGGTAAGGGTTAGATTTCATTTTTCCTTCTTTATGAGTATCTAATTATCTTCTATCAATTGACAGAATCATCCTTTCCTGCTTCCTAGTACCACCTCTGTCATATTAAAAGTTAATTAATGTATTGTTTGGTTTTGGACTCTATTTTCTGAATAGTGGCTTATATCTCTTCCTTGATCCAATAACATGCTGACTTAGTTACTGTAGGACTAAAATAAATCTAAATATTTGGCAAGACATGTTGTCTTAACTGTTTCTCTATCAAGAATCTCCTGGTCCCCCTTTACCTTCCTATGAAATTTGAAAATGAGATTCCAAATTTCCTCAAGAGATCTGTTGTGATTTTAATCAAAATTGCATTAAATTCATAAACAGTTTTGGGAGTAATTGAGATTATAATATTGAACTTTTTAATCTCCAATGAGACTTTTGCTACACACATTTCACTGAAATAATTATTCTTAAAGTCATCAGAAACTGTTCTTTTCATATATATACAGTGGCTAATTCTCTATCGTCTCCTTACTTTATCTTCAATAGCATTAGTGTCTATTAGCAGACCTTCTTTCTTAAGACATTACTTCATTTGTCTTTCAGGAAAATATATTCAATTGGTTTTCTGTATAAAACTGGCTAGACTCCTTTTTTGATCCTTTATCCTGTTCCTGACTTCTAGGCTTTAGAATGTCCTAGAACACAACCTTCCTTCCTTTCCTTTCCTTTCCTTTTCTATACTTATTCTTTGCAAGGGATTTCATCCAGTTTAAATACTACCTATATTCTATCTGATGGTTACAACCAAATTTTATAACTCAGTTCTGAGTGCCAAATATTTTCTTATAGCTCTATAATAAAGTTCCCAGATTTGCTGTAGAATGCTTGATTTCCTCTATCCAAAACCAAACCAAACAAAAACATCTTGTCCCACAGTCTCCATATATTAGTGACAGGCAATACTATTAATCCAGTTGATCAAACCAAAAATATGAGTGCCATACTTTAACTTGAGAAACAAAGTCTTATGGGCTCAACATTTATACTACATCCAGGGCCGGACCACTTCTCATTCTCATACCCAACACAACTAACCTAGTCCTGGTAATTATTCCTCACTTCTGCAATTTATTTTCTTCTTAACAGCCAGACTACATGAGAGAATGAAAGAACAAAAGAAGGAAGGAAAGAAAGAATAAATGATGGTTTTGGGAAGGGATTGAAATAGGGAGAGAAAAAAGAAAGAGAAATCAATTTTTACCTTTTACCAGCTTAAAATATTACAATGGTTTCTTTTACATAGTTTACCATATCCTATGTGATTTTGGGCTCATGGCTGCCTCTCCGGCTTCATTTTTTTTTATCACTTTCTTCTCTCATTACTTTCTACCCACAAAAACAAACCGAGATTTTCCCCTAGATGCATCCTGTTTATCTTCCTTAGGCCTATATAGTATCATTTCCCTCTTTATTTCCTCAGTTTTTCATACGTTTTATTCCCTCCCATCATCCTGGCATGCAGTAGGTCCTCAATAAAGATGTGTTGCATGAATTATAATCAGCATAATTCTCAGTTTCTACTTTCCAAAACTGAGATATTTGCATCAATTTTCTTTAGAAACTGCTTAAAGTAAAATTGCTTTCAACCTCTTCTGCCAACAACTTCCAGTTTTGTAAAAGAGAATTCCAGTTTCACTTTAAAAATTTACTCAGTTTTGTTAAAATATGTAAGATATGCAAAAATAACTTTACTAGGTCAAGAAAAGAGAAGCTAAAATTGTAGATTATAATTTTGAAGTAGATACAGATGGAGAAATCCAAAGAAAATGAGATGTTTTTGCTTTTCTCTCAAGTAGGTTGGATTCTTAATAATATTATTCAATCTTAAACATTTAGATTTATCTAGAAAAGGAGTAGATAAAACAGGAAGTATGATTTTTTTCTATCTAGTGGATAGTTTTTCCACCTCAGCAATGCACTGTCAATATTATGGGCTAGATCAGTCTTTGCTATGTTGCTGTCCTATGTATAGTTGGGTGGTTCGGGGTTATCGATGGCCTCTATCCCAGTAGTGACAACTCCACCTGCCCCCAATATGTTATTTTTTACTTCTTATATTTTAATTCTTGTGATACTGGGGATTGAACTCAGGAGCATTCTACCTCCAAGCCTCACCCCCAGCCCTACTTTTATTATTTATTTTGAAGTAGTGTCTCTTTAAATTGCTCAGGGCCTCACTACGTTGCTAAAGCTGGCCTCAAACCTGCGATCCTCCTGTCTCAGTCTCCCAAGTACTGGGATTTCAGGTGTGTACCACCATGCCCTGCCCAAGTTGTCTTTTTTTTTTTTAATTATCCAGACACTGCCAGATCTTACCTACATATGAAATCTCACCACTCTCCTGATCCACTGGGTTAGAAAAATGATTTCTTCAGGTCTCCTCCAATATTGGTATTGCACAATTCCAACCCATGTGTGAACACTTGGAGGTCGATAGCTTAAAAAGATTATGCAGTGCCATTGTGACAACCAAAAATATCTCCCGAGACTCCATATATGCTCTGGAGGGCAAAGTCATCCTGGGTTGAGAACCAGTAATCTGAAACCTCTGATGGAATGAGTACCAGTATAAATGAAAAAGTAAAAGCAGGTATACAAGTTTCACTGGCCCAACTGCTCTGAGTCATTTCATTAACTCACTCATTGTATTGATCTTTTCTAGCAATTACTATTGTTGAATAGTATATATGCAGCATATATCATATATATGTCATAAGTCACACTATTTTTAGAGCTTCAAGTCAGAGCTTCTGAAGTTGAAGGAGACCTTAAGGAGAACATAGTTCAACTCTCTTATAGGTTAAGTAACTAAAATAACAACAATAAAATATTATGTACATTATCCATGATCACACAGAGAACTGAACTAATTTTTAAAAATGATTTCTACAGATATGATTTAAATAATATGTTTTTATTTATAAAAAAGTAAGGAAAATGTAAAAGAAATATGTGTGGAAAACACCAGGCATTGTGATGAGGAGGATACAAATATATCAAGGGCTAAAATGATTGTTTAACTTTTAAATAAGTTTGGAAATTCCTTTCAAGTAACAACCTCTTATCTAATAAAAGGACTCACTGTTTAAGTTATACTGAGATTTTTGTTTTTAATTAACATATTCCAAGAGAAATTTGTTACACCTGTGCAATATTTTTTATTTTATTCTGAACAATGTGCTCTGAACAAAAACAAAGGCATAACATTTAAAACATTACATACTTTGTAAAAAGTTAATGATGTTGATATTTTCAATTTTTAGGTATCAAACTTTATATAAATTAAGGTTTAAATATTTTAAATAAATGCATTGCTTAGCACTTGAATCCCCCCCCCCTTGAATATCAAGTCTTTCTACCAGGATTTACCAAAAGACTAAAAGAGCGGTGCCTTTAAGAGTGAATGCTCTGGAGAGAGCTGGGAGCACCAGTGTGTTGACTGTACAGGGATTCAGCTACCGCTGTCTTCTCTGGGTTGTGTCCCCAAGAGTCACCTGCCAGAATTAAAGCAGAAAACCCTAGAAAACTGCTTTGATACGACTATAAAATGATCTATAGTGATCAAAAAGATTCTAATGAATCAAGACAAATATTGTGACTAAAGTATTTTAAGATAAATTGTAACCCAACATCTAACTTGTCCATCAAAAGCCTTCAAAATTTTCATGTGAGCCGGTCATGGTGGTGCACACCTGCAATCCCGGTACTTGGGAGGCTGAGATAGGAGGCTCACAGGTTCGAGATCAGCCCTCAACAATTGGGAGTCTTTTCTTTTTTCCTTCCTTCCCTCCTTCCTTCCTTCCTTCCTTCCTTCCTTCCTTCCTTCCTTCCTTCCTTCCTTCCTTTTCTTTCTTTCGTGTGACTGGAGTTTGAACCCAGGGGCATTCTACCTCCAAGCTACACTACCAGCCTAATTTTTTGTTTTGAAACAGGTTCTCACTAGGTTGCTGAGAATCTTGCTCTGTTACTGAGACTGTTCTTGAACCTGTGATCCTCCTGTCTTAGCCTTCCAAGTACTAGAATTACAGGCATGAGCCACCACACCAGGCTGTGAGATCTTGTTTCAAAATAGAAAATGAAAAAGTTCTTGGTGTATAGCTTGAAGGTAGAATGCCCCTGGGTTCAATCCTCAGTCCAAAAAAAAAAAAAAGCACAAAATCTTTCATGTGAAACCTTTGATTTTCATACTGGTCTTTCTTCACTTTTAATATTTTAATAAAAATGAAATGACTATAAAAGGTAACCAAATTAATTACTGGGTATAACTGTATTGAAGTTTTCACTTGAACTTTAGAAAAAAAATCTGCCAGAGTCAATTATTTTGGGTTTGGTAGAGATGACATGTAACACAAATTATACAAGAGTATGTCTAGATTTTTTTTATGAATATCTTGGTTCATGAAAATAAAACTGTGTTCTCAGCATACAGGATTTGTGCCTATTTTAAATTAACTTGATATATGTCACAGCAGGACAGAATGTATCCCAGTTCATCTAAAAGCTGTATCAAGTTCTTGAAAAATAAGTACTAGAAAACGGAACTAAAATTTGCTCTATTTTCTATCACTTGAGATGGAAATCAGATCTGTCAGGAGACTCAATCAGATAGTTCTGACTCTTGCAGTGATATGAAAATACAGGTTTAGCAGAAATAGTAGTATAATGTGATTTGTGTTAAGCTTATAAAACATGGTCCATAAAATAGCAGAGGATCATGACGGATAAATGACTACCGTGAAACTTATATTATTCTTTGCTGATTGCTTAGTGTGATGGAAGAGACTAGCCAGTGGTGCAGATGTGCCTAAGATTCAGGAGCACAAACAATTAGTGTTAAAGCTGAGATATCCTGTCTCGCCAATATCCTTAATGATTTTCATGCTTTAACTTCTGCAACTGTGTATAATGCTAACAAGTAACAACCACACAGTACTTAGTTTATTCTTTACAAAACCTGGACTCAAAGCCCATTTCCCTCCCTTCCATTCATGGGTGTGTGTGTGTGTGTGTGTGTGTGTGTGTGTGTGTTATACTGGGGACTGAACCCAGAGGCATTCAACCTTGGAGCTACACCACCAGATCTATTTTATGTTTTATTTTGAAACAGGGTCTTGCTAGGTTGCTGAGAGTCTTGTTAAGTTGCTGAGGCTGGCCTCGAACCAGAGATCCTCCCGTCCCGGCCTTCCAAGTTCTGGGGTTATAGGCATGCATACCACAACCGGCTCATGGCTCTTTCTAATAGTTAATAATTGGGAAGTCAAACTTAGAATATACAAATGCAGAAATTGCAAAACGAGGCTGCCTCAATATCACAAATCACCAAGTATTTGTGAAAGGTGAGTAAGCAGCCTGTGCCACACTGCCTAAGTAACATGATGGAGAGGACATGTTAATCTGGCTAATCTTCAGCTTTACCACCTGAATGTATTTGGGTTAATTTTCTTCCTTGTCTGTCCTTCTTATACAGTTACTGCAGCGTATCATGTATGGTAAAAGATGATTGCAAATGAAATCCCCAAATCTACCTCTGGCATCCCGAAAGCTTAAACTGGAGAGTAAAGCAATATTATCACACATTTTTGCTTTATTGCAGAATATTATATCTGGCAATTCCTTTCGTGCAGTTCGATCCTTTCTCTGGCTGTGTCTTGCTTGCAGATGTGGTACTGCATTAATTGATGCGATAAGCCTCGGAGCTCGGTTCTCTGAGATGGCGCGGTGTCCTCAGCGCTCAAAACCGTTCATTAAGATGCATGCTGAAAATGATATGACATATCTATTATTCTTTGAAAATATTTTTTATTAGTACAAACTAAGAAAATGTGGTATTATTCATCCTAAGGTTCAGGAGCTGCTGGTGCTGCGTGCTTTTTAACCACTTTAGCGAATGGAAGAATAATTGCCTCCTTTTGGGTTCGTTTTGATTTATGTATTTGACATATACTAATTTCTGTGCAGGAACTTTAGAAACCTTTATAGGGAGGGAATTATTTCATGGCAACCATTTGTTTGTAATGTTTTTTTTTTTTTTGGCAGTACTGGGAATTGAACCCAGGGACCTTCTACCTCTGAACTAAACCCTAGCCTTATTTAATTTATTTATTTATCGTTTTAAAACAGGGTCTTGCTAAGTTGCTGAGGGCCTGAGTTGTTGAGGCTGGCCTCCAACCTGTGATCCTCCTATCTCAGCCTCCTAAGTACTGTCACTTGTGATTTTTAAATTAAAACTATTTTGAAAACTGAGGAACAATTTCTAAAACTATCTCATATGTCTCATATGCTAAAATCATTGCTGTGTGTGTGTGTGTGTGTGTGTGTGTGTGTAAGAGAGAGAGAGAGAGAGAGAAAGAGAGAGAGAGAGAGAGAGAAAGAGAGAGAGAGAGGGAGAGAAACCAGGAAATCTAGAAAGAAACTTGACTGATAATACATGAATGCCACCATAAAAATTGTGTGTCTTATTGGGCAAGGCACTTCATCTTTCTGTGCCTTAATTTGCTCACCCATAAAATTGGGTTAATAATTTATCTTCCCTGGCAAACTCACAGGGATTTTCTAAGACTAAGTGATAGAGTGTTTGAAAGAGTCTTGAAAAGTATAAAGTGCTTTATACATGTAAGTTAATATTATTATTAACTGTTTTTTTTGCTAACAATCATGTTTTCCCCATTAGCTAACTTTATTCTGTCTTAGTTGCTATGCTAATATTAAAACATTTTTAGTAATTGCCATTCTCCAAGCAAAGGGAAGTAAACATAAATAAACATAAATAAAAACATATTTTCTGAAGCTATGAGCATCTGTAGTTTTATTAAGAAACAACAAGCACATCCTTTTTAACATGCTACCATTTATCCATTAAAACAAAATTATTCTACAAGGTATATATTTTATTGAATTGTTTAGCCCTGGGTCATAGAATTTCTTCAATGGATTAACTTTCCTTACTTCAGTAATATCTATTCAACTATGTGAGATTTTGCTGTGGTGTAATATTATAATTTATTTTGCTTACTATGAACTGAAATGGTTTCCATTAGCATTTTTATTTTCAAATAACAAAATTATTATACAAGATAACAAATGATTTGCAAAACCAGTGATTTTATTTAAAGAGCTCTGGTTTTGGGGTCATAGGTCAGGGCTCAAATAACATTTAAATTTTTCTCTTGCTAGATTTGGTCATCTGTAAAATTGCACAAGTATCACTATCTCTTTCACTATCTCTTAGGACTTTTTTTTTTTTTTGCGGTACCGGGGATTGAACCCAGGGGAGTTCAACTCCATGCTACACCCCCTGCCCTATTTTTTATAGTTTATTTTGAAACTGGGTCTCACGAAGTTGCGGAGGGCCTCACTAAGTAGAGAGAATGAGAGAGACAGGGAGACAGAGAGAGAGAGAGAGAGAGAGAGAGAGAGAGACAGGGAGAGAGAGAGTTGAGGCTGGCTGCAAACCCGGATCCTCCCGTCTCTGCCTCCCAAAGTACTGGGATTACAAGCATGCGCCACCACGCCCGGTTTAGAGCTTTTTTTGAAGATTAAAAAAGATAAGATATGTACATTATCTGGCACCTTGTTAATTTCAAATGAATTCAAATACAGTTCACACAATATCTTTAAAAACCTTGCTTGTGGGTTACAGTGGTGCATGCCTGTGCCAGTAATCCCAGTTCTTGGGAGGGTGAGACAGGAGGATTGCAGGTTTGGGCCAGTCTCAGAAAGGTAGTGAGGCCCCCAGCAACTTAGCGAGACCCTGCTTCAAAATAATACATACATACATACATACATACATAAATGGGCTGGGGTGTATCTTGGAGATTGAATGCTCCTGGGTTCTTTCCCCAGTACCACCAATAAATAAATAAATAAATAAATAAATAAATAAATAAATAAAACAAAACAAACAAAAAAAAACTTGAAGCAAGACCTGGGACTATGCAGCTGTTTCTGCCCAGCCTGCAAAATGCAAGTGGTTTACCCAATAGAACTTAACAGGTTAATTCATTACAAATTTAATAACTCATTTTCATTTAAGCGAGAGTATCATATTTTGACTCATCAAATCAGATCATAATCTGTTCACTTCTGTTTCTTTATGCTCATATTTTCCCGGGCCAAAATAAAACTGGTATGTTTCAAATAATGGTTTTTGTGAAATATTTTTGACTCAGAAGTTTATGTTTTCTGGATAGTATAAAAATGTTTTGATACAAAAGGAATAAAATTTAACCTTTTAAAACAATGTAATACAAGCATACATTAAAGAAGTTATGAAAAAATTTCCTCCTATCACTTTGTGAGGGTGGTACCTTTTTTTAAAATTAGAAGTTTAAAAACTTTTCTTTTGGACTTTTTTATAGAATGATCAGACTTAAAAATTGAACTCTCTATATTTTATGCTGAGTAGAAAGCTTCTTTTTAATTGTCTAATAAGTTCAACATCTGCATATGAACCTAGGACTTTTTCATGTGAACCATGGAAAGACTGGATGGTTTTAACGGCAAAGCACCCTCCTCTGGAGACAGCTCTTAGGAGATTTTGACACCAAGCCTGAAAGGATATTTTTTATAGCAAATTGGATTTCTAAATTGATAGGTGCTATTAAGTATAAAGATAATGTATCTAATTTTAATTTACACTAAGAAGGAGCTAGAATAGACCATTAACATTTGAATGTTCATGTATCTAAAAGTCTTCCAGTTGATGAATATAAGAAGGTACTGATTGTAATATATTTCTATAATTTTGAAAAGTCCTATACTTTCACAAATAAAACTCAAATCAATTCTGTAATTTTTTAAAATAAAAGGCACTATTTAATTTTATTTAAGTTAAACTCTTTTGAGGGAAGCTTTATAATCATGCATACCTACATACAGGATATCAGTGACCATTTGGGGATATTTCTTATAGATGTATTCTCAAGAATAAATGGACTATTATTCTTCTAATGGTGATTGTGGTCACCATTTTATTTTTATTGTTAACTGCCAGGTGTAGGTTGCATATTAGACTGAGTAAGAAATAAACTTGCCTATTGCAATTTCATGAAGTATATATAATTGTTCATTGAAGAAAATAAATAATTTTGGATTGAAAACACAGATAAGTGACATAACTTCAAATTTTGATCTCCAGAAAGTTTTCATTTAAACTCGTGAAGATTTATGAATAAAATTATTTTAAAATATAGCAGTATTTTAAGAATCATGTGCATATGTATATAATTGATTCACTTGGTTTGATAGAAATGACTGGTCTTTTGTCATTAGTTTGGGTAATTAGACTGAAATTAGCAGACATCTTCACTGGAAGTGGCTTACATCAATGCTTTTCAAACTTTAATGTGCTTGAACATATCCCAGAGGTCTTTCTCAGCCCACACACATCCAAGGATATCAATTCAGTAGGTCTGGGGTGTGGCCTCAATTTGCATTTTTTAAGCTCTCAGGTGATGCTTATCTTAGCTCATAGACCACACTTAGGATTTCTGGCTCAAGTAAAAAGACATATTAACTCGTCTGAAGGTTGTGCGCACTCCAGGACACAGTGGAGCCCCAGGTTTTGTTGGTCTGTTTGAGTTTCTTTACCTTGTGCTGTTCCGGCTCCACCTGTCCCCCGCTGTGTTTGTCCTCTGGCAGACTTCCCACAGGACACAATATGCCAGCAGTCAGCAACTGAGGCAGAGGCTCCTGTGTACACTTTCAGCCAAAGAAAGAGGAAGCTCTTCCTGAATAATGAAATACCAGGGCTTTTCTTCGACCTGGTTAGACCAGCCTCATTCATGCATGTAACTCCAAACAGATAACAGTTGCTAGGAAATTGCATGATCTGCCTGTCTTGAGCCAGTGTTTTTGAACCAATACCATTGAGAAGCGGGATAGAATGACCTTGACTGGCTTACACTATTTGGGATTTATTTAGGGAAGTCTGGATAAGAGATTTTTTTTCTGAGTTCCATGGTTTGCCTTGGGTGGGGTAGACAAGAGAGGAAAACCAGTGTTCTGTTAGGATGGAGAGAACGGTGCTGGTAGGTGACAACTAGCAAACTCTACTACTCCTTTCAAATATCAATGGCCATGTGTTTACACACAGACTGTAAAATAAATAAAACAGAAGCAGACCGCACAATCACATACAAGTGATTGATAAAACAACTGACTAAATATACTAGCTAGTGTTTGAAATCGCTAGAGTTTCCCTTAAATTACATTTCTTTTCTTTATAACAGATCTGTGTAATGCATCTCACCCAGTAATTTTTTCTTCACTAGATTAACTAATCAATAGACTTGATTTGGCATAACGCTCAAAAAATTTTGAAAGCCTAAAATATTTTTAGGTTGTCCTCAACTCTTCCAACATTAAATTTTATGATATATTTACATTAGTAGTTTAACTTATATAAATTATGTATCTGACTGATAATCCTTAAGATCCCTTCCTGATCCTACATTCCAAGGTGTGCTGGAATCTGACGTCTGTTACAAATTCAAAAAGCCAAATGTTCCTTTCAGCTAACCTTTCTATCTCACACCAGATATTATCAGTCAAATTTTCACATGGGTTTGAGATGTCTTTGATCAATTATATCGCATGTCTCAACCTTTCAGAAATTAAAGTGTCAATAGTACTGGATAGTCATCGAATGCTTTTTGAGTCAGTTAATGTATTTTTGATGAAATGTGAAGAGAGAAAAGTGTGGTATGGTATAAATTGCAGTGTATTGAAAGTGATCAAACTACTGTCATTAAACTGTTATTCATTCTTTCATTCATTCATTCAGTACTGGGAATCGAACCCAGGGGCATTCTACCTCCAATCCACACCCCCAGCCCTATTTTATATTTATTTATTTGAAACAGGGTCTCACTACGTTGCCGAGACTGGTCTTGAACCTGCCATCCTCCTGTCTCAGCCTCCCAAGTACTGGGATTACAGGTGTGTGTCACCATGCCTGGCTTAGTACTCAAATATATCAGCACTTCAGTATACCCTTCTGTAAGGCAGAGTGTAGCTAAATTTAGATGACCTCAGATATGCTTTAAAAGCTCTCAAATAAATGATCCCAATTTCAGCTTTGTTTCTGATCCCAGAGAATCTAAAAGGATGAATTTCATTTTAAGTAGACAGACCTGGTGGGGTGGCTGTGTCTAGTAAACCTTTATGGCTCTCACACCTAGGTGCAGCATGGTCTCCGCCAGCTTCAGTACATGGTACTTAATACAGGAAAATACAGCGTGATATATGTTTATTTTCCTTTTTCACTTATATGTACCAAGAGAATGGTTATGAACAGAAGGGTCCTACATGCACATTTAATTTTTTTAGCTATTAAAAACCCATGGGAAATTCTAAATGAGAGCTACTTATTATACTTTATAAAGAAATACTTCAATTTCATGCCCAAGTACTGTCACTTTCATTTTTAGCTGGAAGCCATTGTAACTTGATGGACGGACACAGAGGACCACATAGGAGCTCCCCTGGGAAGATTTTCTATTTTTAGTCAGGTACTATAATAAATAAAAGAAAGAAACAAGCAAAAAGCCTATTAGATATTTTGGAAATGTTTTCTGTCTTTCTTTTCAAAGGATAATATTGGTGGTTTTTTTGTTTACTCTTTCTTTGGGGTGGATGACTATTTGTTTTTCAGGTGAGAATATTTATTTTTCAGTGTGTTTTAAATTAAAAATACTAGCCGGGTGTGGTGGCGCACGCTTGTAATCCTAGTACTTGGGAGGCTGAGATAGGAGGATTGCAGGTTTGCAACCAGCCTCAGCTATTTATTGAGGCCGTCTACAACTTAGTGAGACCCTGTTTCAAAATAAATAATAAATAAATAGGGCTAGGGGTGTAGCTCAGAGGTAGAATGCCCCTGGGTTCAATCCCTAGTACTGCAAAAATAAATACATAAATAAATGAAAAATAAATTAAAAATACAAAGCGGCATCTTGATTCACACACATCTAATGTGCTTTTAGTGCATTTGAGAATTTAGCTTGCATTGTTTCACATTCATTTATGAAGCGCTCCAACTTGTAGGTTCAAAAGGTATCTGTAAGATAAATTAAGATCAGTTTCTGTCCAGGAAGAATTCATCTTCGCTGGAGGAAATAGACATAGAGGCAAATAGTAAAAATGCAACCTGTCCAATGATGGATGTGTGACTACACTTTACATTAGAAGACAAGAAGGGTATCTGAGGAGAGACACAGGGCAGAGGTAGACTATAAAGACTACTAGGAAAAGTCTCTTTAATGAAGTAACTTTTCAGTTAAGAAGGGTGGAGGACTGGGAGCAAAGGCACACCAAGGTAAAAGGAACAACTGTATATGACCATCCTATTTTCCTCCCCTGTTATTACAATTTTATTAATATCAACATCATATGCATCATGAAATTCAAATAAAATACACATGAAGCCTTGTGCTTAGCATATAAAAGATGCTCAATAAATGTGAGCTTCTTTAATTTTTATAGTTACTATCTATACTTCAGGAGATGGTAGGAGAATTTTTTTTAGAAACATTACCGTATTTAGTTAGGTTCTTTGTATGTATAAATTTGATTTTCTCCAAATGTATCCTCAAAAGATGGGATTATAAATCAACTGTGCGCTATTCTTGACTCAAGGAATGGATAAACCCACTACTAAGTTAATTCTCTCATGTAAGACAGTTAGATGAGAAAGTCTCAGATTCCACTTTGCATAAGAATTTTTGTGTTTAGGATAGTGTGAAGTCCTGGGCCCCTAACAGTCTGATTTTGTAGGAGCGCAGACTTTTATTTAAATGTTTCATGAGATTGTGGTTCAAGTACTCAGTGGGCCACATTTAGAGAAGCACTTACATTGCATGTATTTTTATGTAACTTTTAACCCAAAGTCCTGTGTTGGTCTGGAGAATGAAGCCTATCTCAGGTAGAATGTTGCTTGGAGAGCATTCAATAGGGGAATATGTTAAAAGTAAGCCCATTGCATAGGCCCAAACATGTAGGAAGAATGAGGGAAGGGGGGGAAGGGGCTGGAATTACAAAGATAGCTAGGGGAAGCTAGAGGACAGCAGCCATCAGGACACACTTCTGTGATTCCTTGGGGCGTCTGCAAGCCTGTAAGAGAACCCCATCTGTGAGCAATTCAGCACCACTTAACTGTGGCATTATTCTTGATTTCTCATGGTGTCCAAGTGGGACTCAAGGGGTCAGAAGTAACCAATTTGTCACATTGGTAAGAGGAGCTGCAGAGGGGAAATGAATTATATATTAGAATACTGGTTAAGTTGTTTAATATTTTAATAAAAATTGAATTATGCAAAAAGCACAATTAAATGGAAGTAGTTCTTTCTCTGTTAAAATTCTGTCTTTTCCTTCTGTTCCCATGCTTTCAGAAGCTTGGCTACTTCAGCCCATAATGCACGACAAGTAGAGTCCTGATACTTATTCATAATAGCATTTAGAAAAACATACACATAAAGTCACATCTTCTCTGACTTTCATCTTCGCAGTTGCCTTGTGGAAGCATGTCTTTAGAGGAGCAAGTCAAAATATACTTTTGATTAACTTTTAGTTACGGCAGCATGGGTAAATGAGAATCTTCAGCAAAATGATAGAAGAAATCACTACCTGCATGGGAGCCGTTGATACACAAGACATATTACTACAAACATCAAACCATGTTTTTATTTTATAAACTCTTCTTCATTAAATGTGCTAGATACAAGACCCCCTTAGTGGATTTACTAAATCTCCACTTGAAAAAATAATATTTTAAAAACACTGCAACGATATCTCTTTGAAACAGTGCAGTACTGTGTGCATTCAGGAACCTTTTCCTTCCGGGGGTCAATGAATGCTCTTTTGGGAACAGGCCACTGTGTTCTCCACAGGAACTTAATCCCTTAAGTAGATGTCCATAGAGTATATTTTATAAGTATGTGAAACATTGTATGAGATAAAAACTTAAATAAATATAATTTAAATTAAAACAGTAAAAATCAGTAGTGAGCACAGAATATAATATCTGGAAAAAAGAAATATAGAGAGCAAAATAAAGTTGATTCTTACCTATAATTAAATTTTGTTGCCGGGCGTGGTGGCACACGCTTGTAATCCCAGTACTTTGGGAGGTGGAGACCGGAGGATCCGGGTTCGTGGCCAGCCTCAGCTCTCTCTCTGTCTCTCCCTGTCTCTCTCTCTCTCTCTCTCTCTGTCTCTCTCTACCTAGTGAGGTCCTCTGCAACTTTGTGAGACCCAGTTTCAAAATAAAGTATAAAAAATAGGGCCGGGGGTGTAGCGCGGAGGTAGAACGCCCCTGGGTTCAATCCCCGGTACCGCAAAAAAAAAAAAAATTGTTTCCTGATTCTTTGCTGTTTTAATTTTAATATCTCTTTCTATGGTCAAGTAAACATGCTACTTTAACTACCTTATTTAAGGATGCAAGGAGGCCCCTGAGCCTACTCTGAAATGCGCTGATCGAGGAAACCAGCACAGTCAGCAGTAACACACATTTAGAGGCTTTGCTTCTTTTGGCACGTGTCTATATTCTTTTTAGAAGAGAATTACTAATTTGAAAACCAGTGTGAGGAAGCCATTACCAGTTGAAATCAGCGTTATTGGAAATAATGACATTTTAATTGTGCTATGTTTAATAATTCCATTTTTATTAAAAAAGGAAATTATGTTTTGTTCTGAGAACTCATTAAATAGTCCACAATAATGAGACTAAATAATTGTAAGTAAAGAAAAGAAGAAATATCTCAAAATTATAAAAAAGGCTTGACACTGTTTAAAATCATGTGCATGTTCCTGGTTTAATCTGTTACTCTGAATCACGCTCCAAACTAATTATGATGAGCAATTCATCGACAATACTTCACTTGCCTAACTGATAAGACAATCAAAATTCAACATAATGGACATTAAATATTTCATATGGGTTAAAGTTGAATTTAAAAAAAATAAAACACTTGCAATTTTCGAATTTGCCAAAGAACTGGTATTAATGTAAAAGGAAATTTTGAAAGAAAATACTTAAACTACATTTTCTTGAGATATTTCTTAATTTCATAGTTTTGCTTTCAGGCCTGTGGATACATTAAAACTGAAATTCTGCAGTGAGAGCACAAAACTAGCCATAATGCCCATTTTAGCATAAGCAAATGGAAATTTTAGCCACCAATTTCATACTAATACATTCACTCAAGATTTTTCAACATGCTTGTACATTTAATAGTCTGAGTTGTGAGCTAGATACAAGAAAATTCATCAAAATATATATATATATATATATATATATATATATATATATATATATATATTGAGGTACTGGGATTGAACCCAGGGGCATTCTACCTCCGGGCTACACCCCCAGCCCTATTTTTTATTCTTTATTTAGAAACAGGG
>PVJS01011495.1:0-45662 GCA_004027185.1 Glis glis | reverse complement strand
TCAGTTCGAAGGGCTGGAGGCCAAGAAGATCAAGAAGCTCTTCAGAGAAACGGCGAAGTTGGAGGCCGACGGTCTCAGACGAAAGCAGATGTGTTTTCTTTGGAAAGAGTCGCGCATCCCTCTACGCGGCTTTCTCCTTCTTTAACTAAGTCCTGCACCTATCAGAACCCTGCTGCCTACATTTAGGGCAGGACTTTCTGTTTAATCTGCTGTTACATAAACCAATTGTCTCATTGACACACCCAAAGTCACATGATCTTGGGTGTGTCATGATCTGTTCAAGTTGACAAATTAGATTAACTATCACAGTTACTTAAATTACGTAATGATAAAATAGCACGAGAAAATGGCAAGTTGACTTTGGCCACAAAGAGGGAAAGCATGCATAGTAACTGCATTTTAGGGTAGGAGATAGAACCTCATTTCAAATGTTTTAGAGAAGATAGAAATTCTGCTACTTTTGTATGTGTGTGTGTGCAAGAGAGTCATATATTACAGGTCAAGGAATCAACACTTATTTCAGTAGATTTGTCAAATAGTACATCTCAATTATTTTGTTTATTTGTATGCTTTACTGAAAGAAACTTTCTGTTTCATTTTAATATGGATAAAAGTCTGGGTAGCCCTGGAGTTCTTGGGTCACAGCTTTTAATGCTTGCTCATGGTGAACACTTAACAGGTGTGGCATTCAAGCACAACTAATGGGTGGGGAACACTTGTGCCAACACACATATGACAGAAATGCTTACTTCAGCATTACTTACTTTAATAACAACAAAAATGGAAATTATTATAGCCATCAAGAGGGTCCTGGTTAGTGTGTCCATGAAACATGACCATGTGGTGCATGACCACATGTACCATGGTGGTCCTATAAGATTACAATGGAGCTGAAAAGTCCTATCACCTAGTATTTTGCTGTAGCTTCTCTGTGTTTAGATACACAGATACTTGCCACTGCATTACAGTTGCTTGCAGTACTAAGTACAGTACCGTGCTGTACAGCTTTGTAGCCTGGGAGCAATAGGCTATCCTGATAGCCTAGGTGTGTAGTGGCTGTGCCATGCAGGTTTGTTCACTCTGTGATGGTCACGAGATGATGGAATTGCCTCACAATGCATTTCTCAGAACATATCTCTGAGGCATGACTGTATGTCTAAAAATCTGTATATATTTTATGTTTTAGACTATTATATAATAAGACTAAGAGAATAATGAAGCAAACACTAAAAATGTAGATAATCACATACAAGGAAGGTTGTAAAATTTAGAAAATAAAATAAAGGATGTCCCATTAAATTTGAGTTCCAGATAAAAAAATTAATTTTGAGCATAAATCTATGACAAATATTTACTTGGGGCACACACCAAAAAGTTATTATTTGCTCATCTGAAATTCAAATAGAGTCAGTTTTACTCTATTTAGTAACAATTCATACGCATCATATAAAGTTAATGTACACTCTAGCCTCTACTTCAGAAGTATAGACTACAACTTACAAGTACAAGATAGGACTTTGTTCTTATAATATCTTATCTTTTAAGTGAAACCATTCCATATTTGTAAATTTTGTTTTACCCCAGTTTCTAAATTCTTTGAAACAGAATTTTTCTCTATTTTTTTACTAGGATCCCACTAAGACTTAGATAGGATTACACACATTATAAGTGGCTATTTATGCTCAACTTATATAAATATTGTACTAAAAATAGCAATAGTTCTAAATGACTCACTGTAAAGATTTTCTGGATAAAATCTGGCTGTGAGTTTAGGCAAATTTTTGCTCTGGCATAATATTCTGCCCCCTGTTTTTCCCAGGCACAGTATAGTAGAAACTATTTTCAAAGCTGTCAGTTGCCTTAATAATATCAGTCTTTAAAAACCCTGTTGATACCAATATTGCAATTTTTAATTTCACCAATTTTCAGTTTCCTGGTAATTGAAGATTAGTAAAACATGACTCAGGGGCTCTAATTTTATGTTCTGGAACACTTGACAGAGCACAGGAATGATTTGTTCTATTGATAGCCTATCTCCTACTTCCAAATGTTGCCAATTGAACCCAGGGGCCTTCTACCTCTGAGCTATACCTCAGCCCTTTTTATCTATCTTTATATCATCTATCTATCATCTATCTATCTATCTATCTATCTATCATCTATCTATCTATCATCTATCTAATCTATCTATCATCAATCATCTATATATTTGTTTATTTATTTATTATTTATTTTTGCGGTACTAGGGATTGAACCCAGGGGCCTTCTACCTCTGAGCTACACCTTAGCCCTTTTTATTTTCTATTTGGAAACAGGGGGTCTTGCTAAGTTGCTAAGGACCTCACTAAGTTGCTGAGGCTGGCTCTGAACCTAAGAGCCTCCTGTGTCAGCCTTCCAAATACTGGGATTACAGGCGTGTACCACCATGCTTGGCTGCCATTTTTATATTCTATCCTTACAGAGTTTTTTTTTTCTCATGGTTGATTCAGCTCTTGTACTTGTTTTTAAGCTAATTTTTATAATGTTAGGGGATTTTTCTGTTTATATAAAATGGCCTTATAAAGCCAGACTATTTCTTTTTATCATACTTTAAAAATACTTTTTAATATTTTATACCATAATTGTTTACATATAATTGTAATTATATGTAATTAACATATAATTCCACTCTATATTTTACTCCTGGTTTTATATTTCACATTTGCTATAATTTTACTACTTATCTATGAACTGAGTCAATCCATGTTGCTGTTTTTGGACAAGCAGAGGGAGTGTTGTGAGTCAGGCCAGGTGGCTGTCAGGAACATGTCTGGACTTGGGCAGTCACCAGCTCTGCCCTGGGACAAGTTATTTATCCTCTTTCTGCCTCAGTTTCTTTCTCTGGAAACAAAACAAAGATAGCAATAAGACCTTTCTCACGGGATTCTTGGGAAGATTGGAGAGGTTTATATAAAGTAATGAGAACCATAAAGTACCCATACTAGCCAAGTGTTATAGAAATGGCCTTTTTGTTTTATTTTTGTGTGCTTTACTAAAATAAACTTTATATTTTTTAAACATGAATAAAAGTTTGGGTAGCTCTAGAATTCTTGAATCATGGCCTTTAATTCTTAAAATTCTGCACTTGTTGCTCTTCTGGCTTCTGGCATTTCAATTTTTAGAAATGTCTGATGTCAAACTGAATTTTTGTTTCCCTGTTACTATTTTTTCCTGATTTCTAGTCTGATTTTTTAAATATTAAAAAAGTCACACAGATATATCTGGTGTTGTCCCTTTTCCTAATTTTCCCTGCTAGAAACCAGTCTCTGCACTTTTAGGCATGAGTGTTCCTTTAGCTTACTAACGAACTTTGTTATTTTTTTCTTTTATTTGCTCTTTTTTATGTGTAGGTCTTAGGGATTTGCCCTAAGATTTGTCCTGCTTGTCTGTTATGTTTTCTCTGAGTCTAGGATATTTTCTTGTGCTTATTTTCCATTTGTCATATCAAGTTTGCTTGTTTCAGTATCCAGTGAGCTGTTCTCTGACTTATCAAGAATAATCTTGTGCCTGGAGTAGTGGTGCGTGTCTGTGATCTCAGTACTTGCGAGACTGAGACAGCAGGGTTGCAGGTTTGAGGCCAGCCTTAGCAATTTAGTGAGACCCTTGGCAACTTAGTGAGACCTTGTTTCAAAATAAAAAATAAAAAGGCCTGGGGGTGTAGACTGGGGGTAGAATGCCTGTGGGTTCAATCCCCAGTACTAAAATAATAATAGTAATCTTGCTTCCATTGTAAGTAAACATTCTTGAGGTATTTAATTTATTTTTTTTTTTTTGTGGTACTGGGGATTGAACCCAGGGGCATTCTATCTCCAAGCTACATCCCCAGCCCTATTTTTTGTTCTTTATTTGGAAAAAGGGTCTCACTAAGTGGCGGAGGACCTCACTAAGTAGCTGAGGCCGGTCTAGAACCCGGATCCTCCGGTCTCAGCCTCCCAAGTAGTGGTATTACAAGTGTGCGCCACCACGCCCGGCTTTAATTTCTTTATTTGTTGATCAAAAGAATAAGAATCCTTATGGTAGAAGTAAAAATGGGATTAATTTTAATTCATGATGTTAATTATTATAGTTACAATTAAGTAATCCATGCAACCTTTTGGGGCTTTATTTAATGATTAAATAGAAAATATTTTGGAGATTATGCCTCTTCTTGGTAAATGATTATTTTTCCTTTTAAAGTACAAACAGATGTATTCAAAATAAAATTTCAATATCAATTTCTCTTAAATTCTTCATAGATTCATTTTTATTTTGTTTAACAACTGTTAATAAATAACACATGTATTATGCACATTCCATATAATTTAAGAAGTTTATTTTTAATACATATTTTCACACTTGCCTTTTTTCCAGATAACTGCTGAAGGAAGGAATCAGGCTTTCAGTATTGAGAGCCGAACCCTTTTCTATGAGATTCTTTGTGCTCTTATTAACCCAAAGCGCCAGGACACGAGGGGATTCAGCCACTTTATTAAAATGGCTGAGAATTTTGCCTTTTCTCTGCTGACCGATGTTAGCTGTGGCTCTCCTGGTGAAAAGTAAGTATCTTCTAATATACTAGGCAGTGCAAGTAATTCCTCACTGTATACCAAGCAATGTGTCATGCAAATTGACGCTAAGATGACACAAAGTTTCTTTTAAAAGTTAAAACTGTCATGTTGTGCCAGGTGTGATGGTGCACACCTGTAATTCTAGCACTTGGGAGGCTGAGACAGGAGAATTGCAAGATCAAGTTCAGTCTCAGTTACTTAGCAAGACCCTTAGCAACTTAGTGAGATCCTATTTTAAATAAATGAATAAATAAATAGATAAATAAAACAGCTTGTGTTATACTTGAGAGGCAAAATGCCCTTGGGTTCAATCCCTGGCACCACACACACACACACACACACACACACACACACACACACACAAAGTCATATCACCTACTTTTACTTAGTTACTGAGTAGAAGCTACATTCTGTGCTGAGCCTGCGCTTCCCCCTGATTCTAGTTGTCCCATCCCTGGGAAGATAGCTCTCAGGGAGTTGTTGAACTTCAGTCTGTTTTATGGCTGGAGTTGCATGGCAGGGAGCAAGCAAGAGGAGGCAGAATAAATCAAATGTGGCTCATGTTCATTATTAGCTGTGTCACTAACTGTGTAGCCATATGTTAATATGTCTCAGGCAGCATGATATATAAATCATATTCATAAGGTAAATTGGATTGTTATAGTCCGAGATCCTAAAAGTGTTTTATTTCTATTCGACGATATAAAAGTGGCTGATAATAGACCATGATTGGAAATTGAAATTCCTCTCAATTTTCTCAGAAGAAATGTATATTATCTACAAACAGTGACTATTATTTGGTTATTATTTAACGGGACATATCTAGTTAAGGGTGAGTTTATTAGTCAGGTGTGGTGGTGCATGCCTGTAATCCCAGTACTTGGGAGGCTAATACAGGACGATCGCGGATTTGAGGCCAGCCTCAGCAACTTAGTGAGGTCCTTCAAGCAAAACCTTGTTTCAAAATAAAAAATGAAAAGGCTTGGGGATGTAGTTGGGAGGTAGACTGTTCCTAGGCTCAATCCCTGGTACCTCCCCACACACAAAAAGGATAAAAAGAAAGAGTAAGTTATATAAAACTTTATTATTTATTCTCAATGAATAAATGCTGCCATCAGTGTTTATTAAGTCACATTGAAATTCAAAGGCATTTTGAAGACTACATTTAAACACTCATATAATAACTTAAATCATTTCCTTATTCATAGGACATTTATGAACTCTGACAGGTTAACTAGAAAATCAATTAGATATGTAAAACTTTTAATGTTAGTTATTAGATCACAGCATACATGAAGTTCAATGAGATGGTCATTCCAGACATGAAAGGATTACAAGAGAGAGCAAGAGAGAAATAACAAGAAGAATATAAATGATGTTGACTACACCTCTGCTCTAGTCTTAACATTGTATTAAATTGAACAATATTAGTGAATTTTTATAGGTAAAAACATTGCAATATTGAAAATTTTATATAGTTCAACTTAATCCTTACTAAAAGTTGTACGTATATTCAAAGTTAGGGCTTTATTATTCCTATGTACAGATGTGGAAACTGAGGCTAGGGACCTTGTACACCTTGCCAAGGTCACACGATGAGTCCATGGTGAGGCCTGGACTCAACCCAGGCCTGCTTGACTATGTGGCCCCAACTGGCCACCATACCATGCCATCAGAAAAGACTGTCACTAGCTGGGTATGATGGCATACACCTGTCATCCCAGTACTTGGGAGGCTGAGATAAGAGGATCACAGATTCAAAGTCACCCTAAACAACTTAGTGAATCTCTCAGCAACTTAATGAGACCCTGTTTCAAAATAAAAAAAAAAATAAGCCTGGGGGTATGGCTCAGATGTAGAATTTCCCTGCATTCAATCCCCAGTACCACAAAACAAAACAAAAAAGAAATAAAGAAAAGACTGTCACTACTGCTTTGTAAGAATCCTCCACTTCAGCCTCATGGGTCCAAGGTACCCAGGCTTCTGTCCCAGATCAGTGCCGGTGTGATGAGGTTAAGATATAAAACTGATATCTCCTTTCACTGATTTCTTCCTTAACCCGTCTGGATGAGTCCTGGGGATTAATGTTTTCTTAATGGGAAAATCAGCAAAGTATCAGAATAATCTCAGAGGACCCTCTTTTAAGAGGCTCCCCCTCCTCACCACTGCTCCTAAATGTCCATCTGAGACCAATGAGTATCAGCTCCTCCTTAGTGACTATGAAAAGTATCTTCAGTAGTCTTCAGAAACTCTGACAGGGCCGGGCTTGGTGGCGCACACTTGTAATCCCAGTACTTGGGAGGCGGAGACCGGAGGATCCGGGTTCGCGACCAGCCTCAGCTGCTTAGTGAGGCGCTCTGCAACTTCGTGAGACCTGGTTTCAAAATAAAGTATAAAAAATAGGGCCGGGGGTGTAGCTTGGAGGTAAAACGCCCCAGAGTTCAATCCCTGGTACCACAAAAAAAAAAAAAGAAACTCTGACAGGGATCATTTATTGGCTTCAAGTAAGTTTGAACTTAGGCTGCAGAAGAGAGACAGACAGAGAGAGAGAGAGAGAGAGACAAGAGAGAGAGAGAGAGAGAGAGAGAGAGAGAGAGAGAGTGTTTAGTTAAGAAAACTTTGCCCTATTTTCCCTCTTGAACTATGTTCAACTATATTGTTCAATGAGATTAAACAACTCATAGCATCACATTCTACTTAATCTTATTCTTTTCGATTTGTTTTTCCAAATTTCTGCAAGATCACCAGAATCTTATTTTAGATGTGAGCCATCTACCTGCCTGCAAATGTTGAGTCCCATATTGTGCCCTCAAAGGCCCAGTGAAAACTCAAGTGGGTATAAGATGTGCAACAAGAGTGGCCTTTTCTGTCTTGTTACCTAGTGTGTTCCCAGGGCCAAGAACACTGGTACATTGTAGATTCTCAGTGGTTATGGTATAATGAGTAAATAGAAGGAAGAAGTAAATCAATATGTTTCTGCCATGTACTTTCTCTAAATAGACTTAACTGTCCTTTTGAGTTACCTAGGAAGGGGAAATAGTATGTACAATTGCAGTTAGTCAAGAAATAGCATGGTATGTTTGGGGAGATCATCAGTTTTTAAAAGAGGTTGAACATAGGGAAACCTGGGTATGGCTCTGTGTGTGTGTGTGTGTGTGTGTATGAATCAGATTTAGGATTTTAAAGACATTATGTTGAGGAGAGCATTAAAACTCAAAGAATAGGGCAAAGCAAGAAATAGAAGACTACATAGAGGATTATCGTTCAAGAAAGAGAAGATGAAGGCTGAAGTTAGGGTAGGGACATGCAAAGGTGGTACCTTGAAAGTAGGTGTAGAATAAATACGACAGTGACAAATCAAACATGGAAAATGAGAGAGATCATAATGAATTTGTTTTGCGTAGGAAACTCTAAAGATGTTGACCATTCTGATATGCATTATCTATATATTGTCTTAAGCAGTATCAAAGGCTTTGGTTGAGAGTGAAGGGTTTTGGAAGTAAGAGGGGATGTTGAAGAGAATGATGGGATCCAGAACAATCACCTGGAAGCCAAGTAAAAACAATAGCAAGTGGCTGAGGGTCCCACCGAGGTTGGTCACTGTGGATTTGTAGTGGTGCCAATCAGTCCACATATTTTTGTGGATTCCCCTACCCCACTTCAGCGTAGGTATAAAGCTGATTGTGGGACTGGTGAAGGTGAGTGCATTTGAAGGACATACGTGGAGGAGGTTAGGGATTCAGGAAAGATTTGGTTATCAGCAGGTTGGTGGAGACATTGTGCATGTGGTGTTGGCTTGCTTAGGTAGCAGGATCCAGGGTGGTATGGACTGTTCTGAATCTCAGTAGATTGCAGGTAGGGGACTGAATGGGGCTCTGCAGCTGTGGAGGTGAGCTTCACTGGTTTCAGTTGTTTGTGCTTGATCAGGAGTTCTGTAGTGGCAGCTTTTAGGCGGGGAGTTACCAGTGACAATATGGGGGGAGATTAAGAGCTGAGTTTTTGATAAGCTCTTGTGGAGGTGTGTGTGTCCCATAGAACTGAGGTTTTTTTTTTTTTTTTGGAGGCTTGACCCAGAGCTCTGAATGAAAGGGTGGATTAAGTATAAATATTTGAAGGCACAGATTCTATTTTGGTCATTAAAGCTGTGGATGAGAGTTTTTTTAGAGAGGATATGTAGCCAGAGGAAAATGTTATCCTTTACTCTTTCCTTTCCCTTTTCAAATCTTTCATTTAAAATTCTCTGCTCCATTTCCAAGGTTAGGGCATCTTGACAAGGTGTCATTTAGATCCATGATCTAATTATACAGACTCTACATCTATTGTAGCCCATATAACTTTTGATGTTTAATGAATAAATTTTATCCTAATGTTCTGTACACGTTTTAAGGCAAGTTTCAGGTCTGATTTGTATCTCTTCATTGTTTACAAAGATGATGGGTTCATAAATAGGTCACAACAGATGTGGGGTGGGGGTGGGGGCTAGTTACAAATACAAATTCCTAGAACTGCCAACCCCTTCCATGGGTGAGGATTCTGCATTAGTAAGTGTGGATGTAAACTAGAAATCTGTGCTTTAAGTTCCAAGTAATTTCAACACACATTGAGGCTTGGAAGTAATTTTGCTGAGCACAGGATCTTACTCTGCCTAGGAGATCTTCAAAACAGAATTGTTAAATGAATAAAGAACACTATTCAGGGCAGGTTTTCTTACCAGTCGAATGCATGTATTAACAATGCTCTGGTGAGTTAAAAAGGCAGGAGGTAAATTCTAGATGAAAACATGGCTCCAGATATATAAGATTTATGATGCTCTTAAATAAAACAGAGGGCTTCAGTTTAGTGGGGACACCCTTTCCTCAGCCTTTTCCACCAAAGCTGATGTGACTAACACAAAAAAGTATATTTTGTAGCCACAAATTGTATCTTGATATCCGTGAAACAGCTTTCAAAAATCCATGTTTTCGGTTACAAGGAGGATCAGACAAGAGGATGCAGAAAGTTCTGCAGAAGAAAAAGATAAAGAATCTGAAAGCAGATTGTATCTAGTGCTTCTGGGTTGGTAGAATCATTGTTATACATAACAACAGAGTCCCAGTGTAATGCATCGTAACAAACCTAAGTGGGTATGTGGATACAAAGACATGCCAATTTATCAGGCTCTTTGTTTTCTGTTGTAGAAGCAAGACCATCCTTGACAGTTGCCCGTATTTGTCAATACTGGCTCTTCACTGGTATCCTCAGCAAATCAATGGGCACAAGTTTGAAGGCAAAGAAGGCGATTATATTCGAATTCCAGAGACATTATTGGATGTCTCCGATGCAGAAATAATGCCTGGGAAAAGTACATGTAAACTAATCCAGTTTACAGAGTATAGCAGCCAGCAGTGGTTTGTAACTGGAAACAATCTTCCTGCCCTGAAAAATAAGGTACTCTATCATTTTGAAATTGGTGTGGTTAGAGTCTGATTTTTCCTTTAGCAGACTCACTTAGAATACATTTGCTTGATCAGATTCTTGGCAAGTTCTACACTTACATGTGGTGAACTAATATGAAAAGTGTTTCATCTTTATGAACCATTTCTAGAATGTTTAGTTTCAAAAATAGTTGGAAATGTTTCCTGCATGATTTATTAAGTAGTATCTATCTATCTATCTATCTATCTATCTATCTATCTATGGGAAAAGTGACAAAATATATCTCTCCCTAATATAATACACCCCACTCTTCACGAAGTCAGCCAATAATAGTTAAAGTGGGTGTTGTTGGCTGAAGACCACTGAATGGATTAAGGGAAGCTGGAATGTGCACCATGGAAGACCAGTTAAATATCCTGTATTCAGGAGGGAGCAACTACTCATACTGGAGGAAAACAAGTGACTCTTGTTATTAGAAAAGAAGAGTCTGGTTCAGAGTGGGAGACTCAGTCATAACACTAATTGGAAAATATTGAGTTTTCTGTTCCTTTTAACATTGTAGGTATTATCTTTGAGCATGAAAGGTCAGAGTTCACAGCCCCTGACAAACAACAATGAGGTTCTCTACAGGATTTATGCTGCTGAACCTAGAATTGTTCCTCAGACGTCTCTCTGTCTCCTTTGGAATCAGGCTGCTGCAAGGTACTTATTAACTTTTTCAGATTAGAATTTGGTCTTTTCCCATTCCAGCATCATTGAATCTAGTTTTTTTGGATGGGGTGTACATGGTGGCCTTAGGTGAGACCTTATATTGCAGCATAATCTCTACAGTCAATAAGATGGAGCAGCATAGGAAATGGTCTAGCATTGTTCAGATGTTCAGTGCAGCCACGTAATTTAAATATGTGGTAAGCACATTACTTACATCTTTATTATTACTGTTTTCGTGGGTTGTGGCTGGAGTTCTGCTCAATTTAGGTAACTTTTCTGAAGTTATCAATTAATTTGAGGGCAGGAAAGGAAAATCCTTCTTTGTAGCTGATGCATCTGGGCTTGTGGTTCACGAGTGATGCTCTGTAGGGATCAATGGGATCTGTCATTGTAGTCCACAAGTGTGTGGGAGTACATTTTGGGATTAAAGCCAGGTACAAGAACAGGAAGAAGACAGTGAGTTTTTCTTTCAATGTTCTTGACCTGAGGACTCGAGTTTCTGAGCATTTACCACCACTCAGCTCAGCCACCACCACAGAATCAGACAGTTCTGGCCCAGGTCTGGGTTCTGCCAGTCACTGGGTTTTGTGTATTACTGAATTTCAACCAAACTAAACTTCTAACTAGCTTTAATACCTTAGTTGGACAACCCACAATCTTCTGAAACACCAAAATTCTGATTCATCTCTTTCTTTAAAAAAGAACATTTTTAATTGAAATTCCTAATTCCTGATGGTGGATCTTAAACCTAATATAGATGGCCTCTGACTTATGATGGGTCCATTTATGATTTTTCTACCTTAAGGATGGTGCAAAAGTGATACACTCTCAGTAGAAATCATACTGAAATTTTGAGTTTTGATCTTTTCCCATACTAGTGATATGTGACATGATACTGGCTCACGAGGCTGAGCAGGGACAGTGAGCCACAGCACCTGGTCAGCCACACGACCACGAGGGTAAACAGCCGAGACTCTACACGACTGTGTTGCTAAGCTATGACGTTCAGTAGGTTAGATATATTAAATGCATTTTCAACTTACAATATTTTCAATTTACAATGGGATTATCAGGATGTAATTCCATCATAAGTCAAGGAGCATTGTTATATAGATATTCTATAATCCTCAATGTATAATTAGTAATGAATGTTCCAAGCTCAGATCTGCAGTTTGGGTTAGGAAATTATATGTCCATAGAAAAGTAAATGGAATCAAGATGCACTAAAAAGAAAGAGTGCATTAACCAGCAATCACTGAGGAATGCAAAATGAGCCAAACTTTATAGAAGGAAGTATTTAAATTACCTTGTAAAACATATAGAAGTGGCTCCAAAATGCAAAAGAGATGAGGAAGGAATCTTATAAAAGGATACAAGTAATTTATGTGGTTCAGAACATAAGAGCTTATGAAAACATGCAGATGAGTGAGCCATATACATATCGTAGCTATGATGATCTCTTGGGATTTTTGACTGATGGAGAAGGGTGGGTCGGCCTTGGGTTAGGGAGGGTTGGGTACTGCTCTCTTGAGAGGGCCAGCTTCTTTGGTACAGGGACTGCTGTGGCAGGTGTAGTTGGTATTTAGACTACTTCTTAAGGTGTCTTGTGGAATCTGTTGGTTCATGTCCTGGACAAGATGTTCCCTCCAGTGTTTTTTTCTTGAAAATGTGGTCTGCTTAAATCTCAAGTAAAGAACACTTAAGTTCAGCAAATTATTTTTTCTTTAAAAACCATTTCAACATCTTAAGTATTGATGAAAGAGGAACAGTGATTACTCTGTTTTTCTCTAGCTGGTTGTCTGACAGTCAATTCTGCAAAGTGGTTGAAGATACTTCAGACCATGTGGAGTGTGCCTGTTCACACATGTCCATGTATGCCGTCTATGCCCAGACTGACAGCACGTCTCCATACAATGAGGCCTTTTTCTCTTCTGGATTTATATGTATCTCAGGTCAGTCACAGTATTTTCTAGTCAATAATTTTAAATACTGTTTCCCTTTTGTATATGCAAGATGTAAGCACACTATAATTCATCATTTTCCTGTTGTCTCACTTATTAAGTCATACAACAGATATTTATGGAAAGCCAACTTGGTACTAAGGACACAGTAAAGAACATGACATAGTTCCACATCATAAGGACCATGTGATACAGTGTGTGATAGAAGCTGGGTAATAGGGAAGCTGTAGTTGGCTGTGTTGTGGTTTACAGGACAGGTTCTGCAGGTGGAATGACAGGATTGCATATACAAAGAATATTGTATTTTCAATAATAAAACCCCCTACCCCACTAGTTGATTTGTATTCTACAACTTAGGAGCTCTAAACTTACCAACCACTGTGTTAAAAAAATTATTTATCACATTCCTCATCCTAGCTCCATTTCTGAGAATAATAGGAACTCAAATTGTATTGATATCCATAAAACTATTTACCTATAACTAAACTACAGAATTATTCTTATTTTCTATATTAATTATATGGTTGGAAGTCTGAGAATTCCTTGTACTCTATATTCCCCCACCTCCACCTTTTCTGTGTCCTGATGCACATTTTAGAGCCCCAATGTGAACAATGTGCTTGCTATACAGAGAACTGGGTGTAGGGTAATGGTTAAAAACACAAACCCTGGAGGCAGATTGCCTGGGATCCAATACTTGTTCTGCCATTAGCTAGTTGTGGGACCTGGAGTAAATTACTTGTTTCTGTAGGCCTTAGTATTCCCACTGATATGATTTTAAATCATATCTATATGACAGAGCGGCATATATATATATATATAATATTATATATTATATAACTATTCATATATAACTATACATACTATATACTATACATATATAATTATATATATATAATTGGGGATTGAAACCAGAGCCATCATACCTCTGCGCTACACCCCCAACCCTATTTTATTATTTTTATTTGGAAACAGGGTCTCACTAGTTTGCTGAGAGTCTTGCTAAGTTGCTGAGGCTGGTCTTGAACCTGTGATACTTCTGTCTCAGTCTCCCAAGAATTAAAGGTATGTGTCACCATGCTCAGCTTGTAGATATATTAACTCAAGATATTTCTGATATTCTGCTTTAATGTCTGTAAATATGATTTTATTTAGTTATAAATTTTTCTTAATGTACCTTAATTCTGAACCTAACTTGGATTCAATAGCAAAAATTAATAATTTATTTTCTTAATAACATCTTACAAAAAGGATGATTTTTTCTGTGTGTGCGTGGTACTAAGGATTGAACTCAGGGCATTCTACCTCTGAGATAAAACCCCAGCCATTTTTTTATTTTTTGTTTTGCAACAGGGTCTCTCTAGGTTGCTCAGAATCTTACTATATTGCTGAGGCTATCCTAGAACCTGCAATCTTCCCATGTCAGCCTCCCACACACTGGGACTACAGGCATGCACCACTATTCCTGGCTTAATGCTAATATATTTAAGCAGCAAACAATTTCATAGAATGATGAAATGAAATCAGAAGTTACAATGCTGAAATAAAAATCCAGGTATCATTTTACATGCTTCCATAGACATAAAATTCAAGTGCGTCTGGGACTCATGAAAGTTCCCTGCTGCTCCAAATATTGACTATTAAAGCAAAGAGGTTTAAAAACTGAAGAGAGAATATGATCCTGATTTTATAGAAAACTAGTAGGATTATAAGGCATTTCCTTAGGGAATTGTTAATAAGCCCAATAAACCTATCTTTTTGGAATATTACTCTAGAAAGGCAACATAGATTTGCTCAGGTATTTGAGAATCAACACCTAAATGTCAGTACTTGCATTGATTACTTTTGACTTGGAATTAATTTCAAATGATTTGAAATTATTGTTTTTTTCCTCTGTCTATGACATAGTGTTCTGTAATTGCATATTCTGTCAGTAAGGACACATAAATTCCTGCCCTTGTGCCTCAGTTTCAGCTTTAGGAAGAGAAATCTCATTCTTTTGATCCCCCCCAATCTGAACCAGAAAAGAGAATTTTCTGTATCTTACATACATATTTTATAATTTAAGTCAGACCATACTGAATATCCCTCTGATTTTGATAGCAATTAACTAAATTTTTTATGAAGTGTAATAACATACAATTAGACAAGAACTTATCCTTTTGTTGTTTTCATCAGAGTAGATCATAATAAATCTGTATCAATTCTAGTTTTCAGGTTCAAAATGATCAAATTATGTGAAGTAGGCACAGAGTCCAAAAAGCTTAGAAATCCACATCTTAGAAAGATGAAAGGAGAAGTATATACCTGTGGCTTAACCAGTTTACCAAATGCTAAAAAATTAAACTGGGCCCTTCCTTGAGGTGAGAAAGTGAGGAAGAGAGAACAAGTAACATGGCACTGTGTGCCTTAGAGTGTAGCCTCATGGAACTCACCACAGAGATGATGTGGGAGAGATGTAACTTAAAACTAGCTTTAGGAACTCCAGCATGGGTTGAAGTACACAGTACTGCTTGGGTGATAATGTCAAAGAAACCTATGCTTTCCTATAACATTTTTGATATTGTACTATCAAAGCTAGACTGTTGGATTGGATTTATCTTTATTTTGACTCTTCACACAAGTCCTATTATCTTGAAATATTAAAGAGGACCTGAAACCTTCCATAGCACATTTCAGTTTAACATGGTAAATCAACTAGGCACTTGCACGCGTGTCTCCTGTGTGTGGAGCGGAGCTGAGCTGGAGCTTCCAGGCCTCACGTGGGTTTTACTTTGATTTAGTTCTCTTAAGGTAGAGGGATCCTTTAACACAATCAAACTAAAGCTTTCCCTTTCAATTGGCTAATGGTTTTATGAACTCTTCATAGATTGACATTGTGTAGATGCCAACACAATGTCAATTTTACAGTAAATCACTGTTTATAAATCACTAACTATGAGGCTTCCAGGTTAAGTAAATTGACATAATCCAAAGTCCTTTGAAGCATCGTAATTCTTTTATTCAGTGTTTATAAAAGCTGCAAGAATATTCAGGATGTGCCTTTTCTATTTTACAAGCTGAGATTCTGATAGTTTTTCTAGAAAAAAATAACATTGTCAAATACCATGTATTTATATCAAAATTATTTGTAAACAGATGTTTTCTAAAATTTTCTGTCAGATTCCTCCAGAAATGTCAAGTTCTTATTTTCTGAAATCATTTTCTTAAAATACCCATTATGATTGTGGAGGACCATATGTCAATTTTGCACATTCTATCAAATGGAGAGTTATTCTCAAGAAGAATAGAAAAAAAATATGCTTAGAACTTAAAACAGAGCACTTTGAAGGAATAACTGCAGATAAAGAAGTCAGAGAGATTAATTTTAATACCAACATAGCATAAAGATGTTTGATTTTTCTAGACATGTACATATAGGTGTATTATTTAGCATGAACTTGGCTTCAAATAATAGAAGACAACCGAAAGATATTTTAAACAGTGTTCTCAGGCTAATTAATTTGGCAACTTGATGGTGTCATCAGGAGCCCAGCCTCTTCTCATTTTCTGTTTTGCTTTCCTCAAAGACTGTCCCTGCAGCCTTGTCCCTGGAAGGTCTTGAGTTGGCTGCAGCAGCTGAAGCGAGTGCGCCCAGGGAGAAGCACATGTTTAGGTCCTGTTTTAAGAGCAGTGAGATCTTCCCTGAAAGCCACCCACAACTGTGTTTCCCCCACAGCTCTTTGACCAGAATTGTGTTCTGTGACCTTTCATAAGCCAGTCTCTTTCTGGATGAAGATACAGATAGAATTATAGAGCAATGAGCCCTGTCAGAGCAGTAAGGATCTATCTTTTTGTGTACTGCCTGACACAGTCCCTGTCATATAGTAGTTTAATAGCTATTTGTTAAATAAAAAAATGAATATACAGTGTTAATCAGATAAGATATATTTTTGGCTATGTATCAAGTTCATATTTTCCTGTGCCAAGCCATATTATACTAGTCATTCTTTTTTAATACTTTCATTGGTGCATTATAGTCTTACATCATAATGCAGTTCATAGTGACAGTGACATACATGCACACAGGACTCGGTGGGCTTTCTGAATTTAAAAATTCTTCTGAAATATGGCAAACCACTCTCCAATACAGCTTTCTATGATGATGGAAATGTTTTACACTGTTCACTATGGTAGCCACTAGCCATGAGTTGTCCAGGAGCCCTTGAAGTATGGCTGATACAACTGAGAAACTGATTTTTGAATTCTGTTTCATTTTAATTCATAGAAATTTAAATTTAAATAGCTACAGGTGACTAGTGGCTATTGTGTTGAACAGTGCAAGTAGGTTTAACATCCTGATTATCTGGAGGCTGGTCTCCTTGACAACTTCATCTCACTAGAATAAATCCTTTCCCATAATGCACAGACTTGTGTTCTCCGAGGTGCTTCATACTGACATTTGTTTCTGTTAGGAATCTTTTCAGGGTTGACTGTTTTCTTTGCCTGACATCAGCTTATTAGTAGCAGTAACCAAAAGGCACTGTGGCAATAGGAGAATTGCAGAAATATGGGAGTCAACAGAGATGAGCAATTCAAAGTAGAAAAGTGATCATCACAGCCAGCATTAGGTGAGAAAAAAGAAAAAAGAAAAAGAAAAAACAACCTAAAAAGCTAGTGGCTGATTTAATAATGAAATAATGAGAATTTGATTTTGTTTAGATTTATCTATACAGAAGGCAGATATGGATAAATAGGTGATGGATACACAATTTATAAATATTTCAAAGAAAATATTGTGGGAAAATGTACTAATATTTGTCTTGTGAAGGGGTAAACTCCAGTTACATAAGAAGTATACTCCATTTGTCAATGATAAGGTGTTCTTGGATTGCCTATTCATATACAAACATTACGTATGTTTATATACACAAACACTCAAATATTGTAGGGACAGATAAGATCTTTAGTCAAGTGTGATAATAGCAAAAGAATAAACTGTCCTTTAGAGCTTTTCTTATCTAAATCAAATATCACTTTGTCAATCTTATCATTTTATTAAGTGCAATTTTTTATGTAATTTTATTATTATGTAATTTATCTTCCTTCTCACTTTTGAATCATGTAGTAAAGTCATTTTCTACCAGTGAACCATTTAAATGGTTTTTCTCAGCGGGGCATGGTGGCACATGCTTGTAATCCCAGTACTTGGGAGGCTGAGACAGGAGGATCACAGGTTCTGCAACTGAGTGAGACCCTGTTTCAAAATAAAAAGGGGTGAGGGTGTAGCTCAGAGATAGAATAAAATAGGGCTAGGGGTATAGTTCAGAGGTTAGAAAGCCCCTGGGTTCCATCCCAAGTACCACAAAAAATTAAATAAATGGTTTTTTTTCCAACTGAATCTATAACCTACACAGTGTTAGAAAAAAAAGTAACAGGAAATTATTTGATTAGCTGCTTGTGTTTTTGTCTAATTTCAAAGAAATCAATGTTTAAAAACTGTAAAGTATACATATCTAGGTAATACCTGGACTTGTTATACTTAAAAAAAAATTCTACCTGTGGTTATAATGTTTTATGCATTGTGATTTGCATATTTATATTAAGAAATTTAAACCAGAAATTTCTATGTTAAAAAACTGACAAAAATTTAAAGCATATATGCTAAATGGAGCTATTCAATTTCAGGTAAAAAATAAGTATGTTATTTTCTTAAGTTAATATACTGGTATATACTATTTTAGAAACAAATTAGTATATGATATTTTAGAAACCTGGAAACTGAAGTATTTATTTCTTTAAACTTTATGTATTCAATATTCTGGGCAAAGCCAGATAAGTTCCTTAGTCTAGAGCACAACCTGCATAAGGTCTGTGGCACTATTCTTTTCTCCTGAACAAAAAGTGAGCCACGATGCATTATAGTCAAAGGCAAACAGAATCTTGTCCATTTTCCTGCCCCTGACTTTGAATCTTTTTCTACCACCAGGTGTCATGCTAGCATATTAATTAAAGTTTAATATACTTAATTAAATTTCTGAGCTGGTCATGTTCAATTGTACTAAATTTATATCATGAAACAGGAGTCTGATGGTGATTGCCAAATTATGGGAAAAGTCTGTGAATACCCTCTTCTTGTAAACTAGAAGAAACAGTGAACTTGTATATTTTTCCCTCGCTCAGTACCAACCCCATTGCTTCACAGTGTCCTCATCCACCACAGTAAACTTACAGGAAAGCTCATATTTGTGATCATGTGGCTCATCTTCAAAAACTTATAAGGCCCCACTTTGAAGTCAGTATATTATACATATTTCCACACTTAAATTGTGAATTTAAGCTGGCTTTGATCATCTGAGGGAATTCCAAGTGTGTATTAGTGAGTTCTGATCATCAACTCCAATAGCATAGAGACCAACTGAGTAAGAAAAGGTGCGATATTGGGCATGACTACAGTTTCTTCTGAAGATAAGTGTACCTGTGTATGGATTTCAGAGGCAGCCCTAGGACCTGCATACCTGTCCCAGAACGTGACATCGCAGCCTTCCTAAAAATGAATTGCTTCAGATTTCTTGGCCAGATTTCTTGCCTGAAAGCCTTGACTAATGCAAAGCTTCCCTTCCTGTGGGGATTTTTGTCTACCTCATTAAAATGGAAAAAATGTAACTGAAATATTTTCCCAAGAGGAGTTCTGCGAGGCATTTCTGAACAGAAAAATGAGTTTCCCAAGAGCCCATGTGGGCATTTCGCAGATGCCTAGTCCATTTGTACTAATGCATGGTGTACTCTGAAAGCTTGTTCCATATCTTCAGAGAAGATAATGGAAGAAAACAAAGTGTTAAATGAGTACAGCATCCCGTTTGTCCAGGAGGCCTTGATGTAATTAAATGAAGAAATTCATGCAACGTACATAGCAAAGCAATATATGTGTGCCAACTGTTGCTATGCTTCAGTAATTCTTAGATAAAATAATCCCATTGAGGGCAAGACTGGGGTAAAAGGCTTAAGGGAAAAGGCAAATGGGTTACCATATGCAGCACATTTAAATTTTAAAAGGCAGAAAGTATTCTTAAAATATGTATGTATTCTGCCTTTCAAATCTAGTATTAAGAGAAAATTATGATAATTGCAACATAAAAGAGTGTATATTAGTGCTGAGGTTCTAACCATTTTCTTGAAGTAGTGTAAATAAGTGAATTCAAATAGAGTTAAAGGTCATGAGAATACTTTTCTTCACACCACTTAGCAATTTAAATCTTTTAGTTAAAATGTGTCATGGGGGAACAGAATATTTTTTGTTCCTTATTTTTGCATGCAGTAGTATAAGGTTGACTTTAACGTTCATCATTACTGCTGCTGCAATTACATAACTATTCCAGTCAGTAAGAAAAGGTAATTACCAAATGTGAGTTTTGATAGTACCCTTCACAATTTTATGCCTGAAAAACCCTAGTCAGCTCTCTAAATACCTCTATTTAGCCAAGCCATCCATTCTCAGAAAACTAGATTGGAATTTGATTTTTTCTAAAACAGTAAAACTTTCCTAATGTAACCATAGTAAACCAAATCCTTATTAAGATTATTAATCTGCTTAATTCATGATTTCTCTTGAGAGGGGAAGCAAACATGTAGGTAGTTGAAAATTGAAGTTGTCCTTTGGGCCTCACTGATAAGTGTAAAGATTTCCTATATCATATAAAACAGAGTAGATTAAATTGCTATGTAGTCTTTCCCTATGGGGCACAGACAGGAGACAGGCCTTATGTGCTTAACTATCCCCCAAATTTTTCACTGTGATACTGTTTGTCTCTTCGTGAGTATAAAACCACATGTGGACTCCTTTGTTTCTGCAGGTCTTTGCTTGGCTATTCTTTCCCACATCTTCTGTGCCAGGTATTCCATGTTTGCTGCTAAACTTCTGACTCACATGATGGCCGCCAGCTTAGCTACTCAGGTAGGAGAGCATGAGTACTTCTGATTGGTCATGAGATGTTTGTGTTTCTCCTTCTGAAATTTTTGAACTGAATGTCTGAGTAAAGTTAAACTCAACTATGTTGAAATAAACATGTTCAATTTTTCAGTAGTGGAGGATGGGGAAGGAGAGTGGTATAAGGAAATGTATTGGGTCCAAAATGTGCATTTTGTGAATGCCTTTCTATGGAGAAGTATCTTAATGTTATCACTTACGAGAAAATAGCTTTTTATCACAAATCATCCTATTATCAATGTCGTTTAATCTGTTTGAATAAAACATGCTATGTTATAAATTCTTCACACAGAGGGCATTAAGATGATATGCTACTGGGGCTAGGGAGGTAGCTCAGCAGTAGAGCATGTGGCATGTTCTTACCACATAGAAGGCTCTGGGTTCAATTCCAGCACACACACCCCAAAATATTTACATACATATATATAATTTAAAACATCTGGATAATATGCATTGTTCCATTTAATATAATAGAAGACAGTTTGGATGAACACTCTCTCTTGAAATATTGTTCAGTTGTCTATGGTATAAAAATAGTGTGAAAAACATCAAAATTATTCATTGGCATGGAACTTAAAGCAACAGTTGAAAGCACAGTTTAAGGCACAGAAGGCAGATGAAATGATGAAGTTAAATTGGGCCTGATTGTGCATGCCTGGTATCCCAGCTACTTGGGAGGCTGCGGTAGGAAGACGGCAAATTCGAGTCCAGCCTCAACAACTTCTCAAGACCCTGACTCAAAAAAAAAAAAAAAAATAGAAAGGGCTGAGGATGTAGGTCAGGGGTAGCGTGCTTGCCTAGCATGTACAAGAACCTCCATTCAATCTTCAGTTCCACATTTAAAAAAATGAAATCAAATGCCTTTTCTCTCCATAAGCTGCCCACAGTGTAGGAAAGTAGATGTACATATAAATAAATATTCTTTAGGAAGATGGGCACACAGGCTATTTGAAAACTACTCTGTGAATATAATTGATGAAGATGTTAATTCATTCTTCTGTAAATGTCAAGAAAATCTTCAAGAGGCGTTGATATTTAAGCAGGAACCCAAACAAGTAACCATTCACACAGTGTATTGATAAGGGGTAATCTGAAGGGCATAGCCATTTGTATCGGCAAAGGGGAAGGAAGCATAGTCATTTCTACCTTAAGGCTGAAATGATAGATCCATACAGTAAGAATGTGCTATATCATGTTCTTATTGAGAGAACTTTGTAATGTTATTTGTGGAATTTTTAAAAATCCCCCTTTTCTGGATGGAGGACACTTCTGGAAGGCAGACAAAGCTCTGTATCTTGATCGGGTGCAGATTATATGCATGCATCCAATTTGTGCAAATGTATTGTTCTATAGACTTATGATTTACACACTGTTTGTTAGAATGCTAAAGTGTACTTTATTGGGCTTTGAACATTACTTTTAAAAATAACTTTAGTGGGGGAACCAAATTATAAAATAGAAAATTATTGGATGTATTCACGTTGTATTGTCTTTTGTGTGTGTGTGTGTCCAAGGAATGAAATGACCTGTAAATTTCATAACTTTATATTTCAGAGAACTAGTGCTGGATTCCAAGTAGAGGGTCCCAGAATTGTTTTTAAAGTACCTATGAACTAAGGAAGGTAGCCTCCAAAGGGGGCTTGCATTGGATTTGACAAGGCTATTTATATTACCTCAGTATCCTGCCTTAGTTGTCTGATCTTGCCTTTCCTTCTTGTATGTAAGATCTTGGAAAACCCGCCTTCCATAATTAGAGTTTACTTGGCTGCATTCACCACCCATTTTGGTGATTTTTTGGCAGCAGAATTTGTACAAGAGCTTAATTATAGCACTGTAGAATTATAGACAACTCTTCAGCATCCGAGCAAACAAATTTGCTCATGTCTAGGGATGTGAAAGAAAGACCCAGAATTTATATGTTGGGGCATTGCATTCTGATTCACATTGTACTTAACATTGATTTGGGAGAAAATAAGCCAAATGCATGCTTTTCAGCATATTTTTAGAATAGACAAAGCAGTGTAGCATGAAAATCATATAATGTATGACTTGTGACATGAAATAACTAAAAAATTATTTCCATAGTTTAGTTTTGGTTGGAAGACCTGGTATATTATTGATAACAAGTACTGTTTTCTTAAAGTGGTTTACCTATCTATTTTGATTTTAAAAAATACCCTTTGAGTTGGAATGAATCATTATCTCCATTAAAACCTTTCATCTAGGTCTTTAAAAATTCTTAGACTCTCCAAAATAAGAAATGAAGCTGACTGCAGGAACTTGGGCCCCACCTTTTGTAAGGTGTGGAAGTTGTGTTTATAGCGCCAGCTGCAGCATCTTGCCAATGGGGGGTTATTACAGTTCCAGCCTTGTATCTTCTATCAATGTTGTATTGACATACTTAGAGTTAAAATTTACTCTAGAGAATTCTTCAAAAATACATGCTTGACCTGCGGTTCTTGGAAAGAGAGCCACGCTTCTGTAGCTGATCACAAGTGTTTGACTTTTAAATACTCTGCAGACAAGTCAGCCAAGATCATTTGGCTTCAAATCTTTATTGCTGACCCAGGACAAAGTAGAATGGCTTTTGTGAGAAAGGAAAAAATGGAAATGTGATAATCCTTGACTTCCTTTTGGAACAATATGTTATAATATGTCTGTGAATCAGGAAGTCAGGAAAATATGCTTTAGTCTAGCTCTACTTCTCTATTTCTGGAAATACATAGAATTTTATATCCATTATTAATTGCATAATTTATTGTATGTATATACGTAACTGTAGGAAGATAGACAAGAATCCAACAATTCTACTAGCTTTAATAGGCAAAAAATAGTGCTTTAATCTGGAGTTTTTCTTTCTAGCATCTTAGGGTATCATTGACTGTAAAATACCAGCAGGTGGCAGTAGAGGCTCTTCATTTTTGTTTTTGTTTTTTGCTAAACCGGTCAGTTCCTGGCAGTGATGGTTTTCAGTAAAAAAAAACTTGAGATATTTTCATAGTACTTCTTTGATTGGGCTAGAGGAAGTTTGTCTACAGCATAGAAAATACACATTTTTGGTTTCCTACCTGTGCCTTTATACCCCTTTGTTGAGAATTGAACTAAATGCCTTAGTATGATAATGTATGAAATCTTGTACCTAACTAGCTTTGAACTTATCTTGCCACCACTTACCATCTGTATTTAAATTCAGGGGCATGGAATTATTTTCATCATTATATTTGCGATATGATTAGAATTAAGAAGTAATACTGGGCCAGGCGTGGTGGCGCACGCTTGTAATCCCAGTACTTTGGGAGGTGGAGACCGGAGGATCCGGGTTCGTGGCCAGCCTCAGCTCTTGCGCGCTCTCTCTCTCTCTCTCTCTCTCTCTCCCTGTCTCTCTCTTTTTACCTGGTGAGGCCTCCGCAACTTCATGAGACCCGGTTTCAAAATAAAGTATAAAAAAAATAGGGCCAGGGGTGTAGCGCGGAGGTAGAACGTCCCTGGGTTCAATCCCTGGTACCACAAAAAAAAAAGAAAAGAAGTAATACTGGAATGTCACAGAACTTTTGAAATAAGGTCTGTGTTTCTAGTAGTTTACCAAAAAGCATATATTTTTCTTCAATGCCAAGTCATGTTTTTCTCATTTATCTAAAAGAAAATTATCAAATGGACAGAAATCATGGAACCATTCAACTTCAAGTATGATGTGAAAAACAGCAAACACATTTTCATGGCATTGGGTGATATTTCTGGGAAAACATCTAATTATATCTTTGGGATTTTTATCTTGAAATCACATTGCCAACCCATGTGTGCCCTGATAAGACTGGTCAACAGCTGGGACAAAGGACAAGTTTGCAGATCAGGGTTCTCAGATCTCAGGGTTCTGTCAGGAAAAGCAATTCTTCACATCTAAAAAAAGAAAAGAAATTTCCTCATGATGATAAGATAGAACTATATTTACTCTGATTAATAATACTTAACAAGGGGGAATATTTGTTTTTCTCTGTGTTTTGTTTGTTTGTTTGGCTTAAACATGTTTTCTGAAGCTGAATAGCAAATTTGTCTACAAAAAAAACTTATGTAAGGAAATATGATCACACTTATCAGCAAGCCTGTACATTGTCTGAACTCAGATGTCAATGTGACTATTTAAGAATTTGATATACTTTAAGTTTTTGGCAGCCACTGAGTGTGCAAGAGTTTTAGCTACATAGACCCATTCCTCCAAAAGGGACAGGAGAATTGCTGAAAGATTTGAAGGCTATTCTCTGAAATTTGGCAAAACTTAAACTGTCAATATCTTCTGCCTCGTTTCTTTTTTTTTTTTTTTTTTTGCGGTACCAGAGGTTGAACCCACAGGCATTCTACCTCCGAGCTACACCCAGCCCTATTTTTTATACTTTATTTTGAAACCAGGTCTCACGAAGTTGCGGAGGGCCTCACTAAGTAGCTGAGGCTGGCCGTGAACCCAGATCCTCCGGTCTCCGCCTCCCAAGTACTGGGATTACAAGCGTGCGCCCGGCCCTGCAGCATTTCAGAATGTTTCTCAGGGAGGATCCTGCTCAGACACCTCTGCTAAAAGGGACACCCCCTTCTTTAATCCAGGGCTTACATCATTCTAGTTTTGGGTACCTAGCAACTTTGAGAATCACTGACTGTGCCTGGCTGAAGCCAGAAGCTTTGTGGGAGCTCCCCACTGCCAGCTCTTTCTGGATACCACAGGGCCTGGTGTCTTCCCCGGCTGCTTGCGCTGTGTTGTTGAGACTGGTAACTCAAGTCATCCTGTGATTAAGGTCTGCAAACATGAATCTAACTAGCATATTTTTATCCATCAAAGCAGAGCAAACTGAGCCATTGTAAAATGTTCATGTAATCCCAGTACTTGGGAGGCTGAGACCGGAGGATCCAGGTTCGTGGCCAGCCTCAGCTACTTAGTGAGGCCCTCCGCAACTTAGTGAGACCCTGTTTCAAAATAAAAAATAGGACTGCGGGCATAGCTCAGAGGTAGAATGTCCCTGGTTTCCATCTCTAGTACCGCAAAAAAAAAAAAAAAAGTTTTGGTTACTGTCTTATCAACCAGACTATTCTTTGTTATTTTTATTTTTACTACTGAAAAATACATTATTTAAGTATTAAGGTCAACACTACATCTTGCTTTGAAGATTAGAAACTTGAGAAGCACAGGGTCATTAGAATGTTTACCATTTTTATGTTAGTGCAGATGTGAATGGATCAAGAAAATGTTTCCTAAACATCAAGGTAGGCATTCTGTTAAAATTCAGATATGGAATCAGTAAGTCTGCCGTGGGCTGCCAGATCCGGCTTGTTAAGAGATTAGATTAGCACTGTTATGGCCTACAAATACCTCTGGTGATTGCTGCTGCTGCTCTTGTTATTACTAAATGCAAATTATCAATCTATTTCTGTTACTCTATTTTTTTTTGTTTAAGAAAGCCCATTAATTTTAAAGTTTAATTTAAAATGTCAGAAATGTCATTGCACTTAAAACTACTTACATTTATCTTTCCCTCCTTTTTTTTATTCTCTCTTCCATTTTATTTCTAACTTTTTAAAAATTCCTAATTGATACATGGTATTTGTATGTAATTATGGAGTACAGTGTGATGATTCAATACATCTATACAATGTATAATGATCAGGGTAATTAGCATTTCCATGTCCTCAAACATTTATCATTTCTATGTGTTGGAATACTTCCGACTTTTCTAGTTATTTTGAAATGTATAATAAAATGTTGAAGACTATAGAGTTGCCCTATAGTACCACAGTATACAAAGACTATTTTCTCCCATCTACTTGTATCTTGGTACCCATCACCCAACCTCTCTTTGTACCCCCTCTCCACCCTCCCCAGCCTATTCTGCTATCACTATTCTACTATCTATGCCTATGAGATCATCTTTTCTCGACATTGTTACTGGTTTCTTCTGTAATTCTTTCTTTTTCTTCTTCTTTTTTTTTTCCTTCCCCAGGTCTAAGAAAGGCAAAGGTCCTTAGACAAGCAAACTATTATACAATTCAGAGTAGAGATGTGTCATTTATTTTGGTCTTTCTCATAGCATTTCACACTGTACAGAATTTACCAGTATTGTTTTGGACATAAAATAAGCCACTAGGAAAAAGTTAAAACCAAATTCCTTTTCCTAACTAAGGTCTTCGTTTCCTATAAAGAGCTTAGCAGTCTCCACTGAGTGTGTAAGCCTTTTACTTTTCATACAAAACATTTCTGAGATATTTAACTGTAATTTCTTTACATAGAGATTGGTTTGTTGAATATGACTAAAGAGCATTCTGCACACAGATAGGAAGATACATTTAAGATTTAAGTTGGATTTATTAAGCTATCTGACTCTTTATTTAGGTACACTCATCTATATAGCAAACACATTATCACATGCCCATTTAGTGATCCAGTAGTGAAATTAAAACCAGAAGAAATTGAGAAACCCTTATCCCAGGCCAGGACCATCATTCATCTGCAGCTTGACCACTTCCTTCTCATCTACCATTGAGGCTGTGCAATGGGAAATACCAAGCAAGACATGCACATATGAAGCATGTCAGTAGCGATCTTGAATAGTAACCTCACGGTAGGAACCAAGTTTATTAACTGTTCATGGGATTGTAAATTTGTACAACCACTTATGAAGATCAGTATGGAAGTTTCTCAAAAGACTAGGAATAGAACTACCGTATGACACAGATATACTATTCCTTGGTATCTTCCCCAAAGAATTGAAGTCAGAATACTATAGCAATACATGCATACCTATGTTTATTACAGCACAATTCACAATAGCCAAATAATGGAACCAACCTAGGTGTCCATCAACAAATGAATGGATAAAGAAAATGTGGTATATACACACAATGGTATTTTACTCAGCCATAAAGAAGAACAAAATATGTCATTTTCAGAAAAATGGATGAAACTAGAGGATATTATGCTAAGTGAGATCAGCCCATTTCAGCAAGTGAAGCATTGTATGTTTTCTCTCATATGTGGAAGCTAGAGAGAAGATAGGAAATAAAAGGGGCTTCAGATAAATGACAAGACAGATCACTAGAATAGTGGAAAGGAATTGGGGAGGGAGGTGGAGAGGGGAAAAATGAGGATTGAGGAAGGAAACAGTTCAAATAAAGTTATATTCATAGATGAAGTTATCACTACCAATCTCACTAACATGTTCAGGGAGGGGGGAAGAGGTAGCCAAGTGGAATGCGGAGGGAAACACACCAAGTGATTCATGTATGTATGTATCACTTTGAATCTCACTATGATGTATAATTACAATGCACAAATAAAGGTATACATATATAAAAGAATCAAGTATATGTGTAGGGAGAAGATTGCTTGCTTCTACAATGTACTGTATAAGTGCTACATAGGCTGAGGATAAAGGATCTCAGCTTTGATAGGCTCTGCAGAGGAAATGGAATCTGACCTAGGTGTTGAAGGATGTAGAAGATTTGAAGCTAGAATATGGCACATTCTACTCAGGGAAAAGAACAAGAATAAATGCATAGAAGTTACAGTGAGCTTGGTGAGCCTCATTTGGGTAAAATGAGTTTTGATTGCACGTGGAGAAGGGGTTCCATATTGTCTGAGCACTGTGAGGAGTTCTCGAGCTCCAGTGGAGTTGGTCCATAAAACCACAATATGAAGATGCGTCTTTAAGGATTAATCTGGCAATGAGAGATTTAGTGAAAAGTCAATTAAAGCAGAGGAGAGGCTAGAATTAGGGAGGTTAGCTTAGAAAGGCAGGGTGGACAACCTTACTACCATCTGGCTACGATGGGTGATGAGAATGGAAAATGGCTATGGCAATGAGAGTTCAGAGGAAAGAAAAAAAACTAGAAAAAACACCCTGTCGTTCGTAATGGAAGTTTGGCAGTTTCTCATCTCCTCTCTTTAAATCAATAAAAAAGGTCACATTGCACATTTTATTTTATTTAATTAACATTAATATAATGCTTACAAAATATTACATACAGTAAAGATTATGATTAGTAGGTACTAATAATATTCCAATTTTACAGATGAGGAAATTGTGCCATAAAGAGTTTAATTACTTGCCCTGGGCTACACAGTGGTAAGTGGCAAAACTGGTATTTGAACACAGCATCCACCCTTGGGTCCTTGCTTTTAACCACTGTGCTATGCTGCCTCATAAATGAGAAATTAATTGAATCCACTCCATCACCAAAGGAGGAGTGTAGGATTTGAAGGGGACTGTGAACTAGTGGTTTCATTTCACTTTGACAGGAAAGGCTGAAAGGTTCAATAGCTGGGGAAGAATAAGTGCAATTTGGGGCATCAGGGGTTTAAAGTTTTCATAGCACATTGAAGATAGTGATTTAAATGCTGTTTACATAAATGTAGGAGTCTTCACACTGTAAAATCAGTTCTGTGACACAGGTTGTATAGAGAACCTGCAATTATAGAGTGCATGCAGCTAATATCTTGAGGGCTTGTCTTTATGACACTAAACTAAATGATTTCCATGTATTGCCTTATTTTTTCTGGATGAAGTGGAAACTGTTATCATTCCTATTTTACATGTGGAAAAAATGAGACTAAGAGAGATTCAGTAACCTGCCTTGTCCCTCAGAGGTAGACATTAAGGGAAGAAGGATGTTAATCCAAGCCTTTCTAACTCCAAAATCCATATGCTTAAACACCATGTTATGTGGATCATTTGAAGAGAATTAAAGGACAGTGGGAGCTTTTTTTAATCAAGGAAGGAAAATGGTTTCAGGTGAAAGGACTGATATTCAGGGGGAGATTAATCCTTAAATTCAGCAAGATTGAGGCCCCTGGAAGCCTTGAGAAGACAAGAGAAACTAGAAAGGCTTAGAGAGTACATAGAAAGGGAGAGAGGGAGGGAGAGGCTCTCAGACCACACCAGGAACCCTCTGGATATGAAGGAAGGCTGTAACCAGGGGACCAGAAGAGGGGACACCTCTGATGGCTCTGGTCATAGAAGGCTTGCTGGGGGAAGCTGTCCCCTGGCTCCACCATCAAAGGGCAGGTCTTCCCCTTCCTTGGTATTTTCTTTTTTTGAATGAGAAGTTGATGAAATAATTATAGAAATAATAAATTTCCTTTGTCCATGTTTTTATTTATATGGTTTTATGTGAAATTTTTTTCTCGTCAAGGCAAATGATGCTCTGCTAGTCCACCTAACCAATCACATTGTATCTAGAAGAAAATAGAGCTCTAGTTTGAGCTTTTATTTTTCTATTTGTTAAATTCAAATTTCTGTAATGCACTTAAATTTTGGGTACTATTATTGAACTTCATGTGAACTTGTAATTAATTGTGAGTAAAAATCTGTAACTGGCAATTATTCAATAACTTTAAAATCCCTTCTACAACCAAAAATGTTAATATGCTATTTACAAGTTGCTTTAGGAGATTAAGATTATTTGAGTATTCAAAATGAAGTAAAATTTGAATATTCATCACAGTATTGAATTCCAGGAAAAGATAACATGTTTTATCTCTGCTTTTTCTTATTTGAGTATACATTTTCCTTTATATATCAAATTTGTCTTTCTTAAAGACTTTTAATAATAAAATCTAGCTCCCTTTTTCTCAGCAAGCTTTGAAAATTCAATTCAAATAGACTGTTGTAACTAAATTGAAAATAAGTGGATGCTGAAGATACAAAAATAGTATCCTGGTCACACTACTGGGAAATTCGAACTTTCCCAAGTGCTGAATTAGCAAAGCAACAGAAAGAGTGAGTAATACCCTGAATGAGGCTACAGTGACATTATCATGTTTGCAACATGGCTTTTGTTACTAGGAAAATTTGTGAGGCAAATCCAGACTTTACCAGGAAATACCAGTTTGGAATCTTCTATTACAGCCTCAGAAACATAAACTGTCCTTGACTTTTAAAAGATTTCTTTTGATGTCTCTAGCTGGGGAAAATCAGTGTATGAGAAAAAATTGTTTTATGAATATTTAATGACAGCTCTAAGGAACCTTAAATAAATGTGGAAGAGCCCCGGTTTTGGAATTAGAAGGACAAATAGATAACATCCCTCAGCTATATTGGAAAAAAATTATTGGCAAAATAATGAGAATGCCTGTCTGGCTGAGGTGTTATGAAGGTAGAAAATAGGCCATGTTCAAAAAGCACGAAATCCCAAGCCCAGGAAAAAGGGCTGGAAGAAGGAGGTAAAGGTTGGTCACTGCTTCCCCAGGACACACACAGGAGGTCTGCCCTAGCCCCACAGCCTGAACGCCCTCTGGAGAAGGTTTTCTAAATCCACTGCAGAGGAGGTGACAATTTTTCGGCCCTGCCCTTTTTAAGTAGTTGGCTCTATTAGACATGTTCCCACACCTCTCACTGTGCAGTCCTACCAAGGCTTTTCTGTCAGTCCTCCTCATCTATAGTAGTGCTGTATTACCAGTCATTTTGCTCTATTTTTCCAGTGAAGTGTTTTTTCCTAATTGTAGTATTTTTCCAAGTGTTTGTGTCCTTATTGTTAAAACCTTAAAAACTGGACACACACACACACACACACACACACACACACACACACACTGCATGCTTATTTAAATATATATGTTAATATATGGAGTTTGTGTGTGAATACATTTGAATTTTGAAATAGGCATATATTTTAAAAACACAGAGACTTGTATTTAATGAAGCACTCAGTATTACTGAGGACGGTGATGAGCACTTGATATGCACAATTCCATATAATTTTTACAACACTGTGAGATAGTCAGTGTTATTATTATGGCTTCTGCATTGCATATGAGCACCCTGAGGCCATACAAGATTATGTTACTTGTCCCAGGCCCCTCATCAAGGAAGTCTGTCAACCCCAAAGCCCAGGCCCCCGCTCCTACTACCCTCTGCAGAGGAGACCTCAGAGTCCTCAGGGTGCTTTCTCCACCTCAATAGAGTGTAATAGCAGGATCTTCTTGCAGACAGTTTTAATATTTGCTCTATGACTGTACTAATACTGCCAGCAGGTCTCTCTTCAATCTCCTTTTTAACTCTCTAAGATCTTGCTTCCTTCAGTGAAGCATTTCAATGAGTGGCCTTACAAAATTGATTTTTAGATTTACACTCATACCAGCCCCAGGAAGTTGAGCCTCCTGGGTTGTGCGTTCCTGCTCCACCAAAGGACAGTCTTGTTCTTAATTGCCTGTTTGCCTAGCTGGGCTTACCATTCCTGAGGGAAGAGACTCTTCCTTTGTATATAATTCACTATGCCAAAAAGTAGAGGACCAAAACAACAGTCATAAAAATGAAATAGCCTCCCCTATAGGCCCACATCTCTGGCTGAGCCCCAGGCAGGCGTATCATCCCTATCATCGCCCAGGAACACATACTCTGTGTTCTGCCAGGGATGGGGAGGAACTTGGTTTTAGGCACTGTGCTTGGATTGTAAGGGTGAATGTGGTTGCCAAACTGAGACAATTACATGTGACATATCAACAACCATAGAGAGTTTTGTGGCCAAATTTCATCTGCAGAGTGTGGCCTGCGCAAGTGATTTTATTGGGCTTAGGAGGGAAAGTAACATTTCTCAGCCATCCCAGGGCTCACCTCTAAGCTGCACCCCACCCCTAAGTGTTCTCTCACCCCTTCTAGAATACAGAAGTCAGAGTTAAAGTTAACCTCTGAGTATAGATTTCTCAATTTTTGCATACGTTAAACCTTTTTTATTATGATCTCCTTGATTTAAAAAGAATACTTAGAATTCACCATATTTGAAAGTTAAACACATGCTTTTTCCCTCCTTCCAGAGTGTATCCCAACTGTGGCCCCCTTTCTCAATCTTTTGTGTTACCAAGCTCATGTAAGCCACCTTCCTTCTAGAACATTTGATTCCCATGATAGTATTCTGACCTCTTCCTTTTTTATTTTTTGGTTAATTTCTATCTTTTGGTACTGGAGGTTGAACCCAGAGGCATTCTACCTCTGAGCTACACCCCCAGCCTTATTTTATTTTTTATTTTGAAACAGGGTCTTGCCAAGTTTCTGACATCCTCACTAAGATGCTGAGACTGGGCTTGAACCTGCAACCCTCCTGTCTCAGCCTCCCAAGTACTGGGATTAGAGGTGTGAGCCATCATACCTTTCTGACTCCTTTCTTTATACTTCAGTCTCCTCTTAGCACCTGGTGTGGTCCTTTTACCGATGAAATCCGCTTAAATCATTTTCCCACCCAGAACCCTTCAGTGACTTCCTGTTCCACATGACAGATGAGCCTCTGATCTCCACCGCGCTCAGTGTCAGTCCCTGCCTGTTCTCTGATCTCCTCTTCCACCATCTCCCCATTCCCTGTGTCAGCCACAGGGACAGGCCAGCTCCTGTAGTCCTAGGTGCTGGGTGCTCCTTAGAATCTGAGCCTGGAGAGCTCTGTCCCAGGGTTTTTCTCATTCACTTTTTCTTTCATGCAGCCCTTGTTCACAGCTCATCATTACCTCCTCTGGCAGCCTCCCCGAGGGCCCCAGCCCACAAGGTCAGGTCACATCGCTCTTACACTTATTCATGTTATCTATCATCATCTGAATGTGCTGGCTCCTGTATTGTGTTCTATCCCCCTTCTCCCTCCCCACTTCCCATCTCCTGGAATAATCAACTCCATTGGATCAAGAGCTGCCTGTCTTTTTTTGTTGTTGTTTCTGGTACCAATAAAATGCCTTTGGACACCTACTCAATTTCCAATCAAACTGGTTAAATAAATGAGAAAAACAATGAAGCTAAAGAAAGTTGCAGGCTTGTTCCTGAAGAACATTCTTCTGCAATCTAAAACTAGCCCATCCATCCCATGTTCTCATGAAAATAAGCACTTCCTACATTCACAATTCCTTAAAAAGCAAAACAAAACTGAAATTTAAAAAAGAGATTATTCATATTCTTAAACATACTGTTGTTATGATCTACACCTTATGAACAACTTGTATTATAAGTCTTTAACTTAAATGTGTTCAATGCAGAATTTGATTTCCCTGAAAATAACAGTTATACAAGGAAGTTACGATCCCAAGTCCAAGCTCATTTATATCTTACTCTGACTCACTATCATGGACCCTAATTGTATTCTGTAACATTTCTTCATGTTAAACACATTCTGAGTGGAAACTTCTGAAACACTCTGGTTTGTCTCATAGCCTCTGTTGTCTGCCTCCCCCCCTTGCAGAAGCCTGTGGAAGCAGGCGAGACAGGCACAGGGTGGTGGTGGGTGGGAGAGGTGAGATCAAGGGCAAGAGGCAGACATCTAGAAACCAGCATCCTAGGTTGGGTAGGTGTTTCTCCAGGTGAGCTGGATAACAAATGTCAGGCTTTCTGACGCTGAAGGACATACAGTGTGCATAGAGAGTTGACTCTCGAAGCAGCTTTAATAATTTCTTATTGAGAAGCAAGATAAGAGATGAGAGAACAACCATTGGAATATATAGAAAATGTTTTCCCAAAATCTTTCTATATTCCATAGGAATAAAGTGTAAACATTCATGACAAATACTAATTGAAAGAGCTAATTGTAATAAGTAGTTAAGTGGGAAATGTCTATCATGCCATGTAATTAATATATGCCATGAAAATAAGGATGTAGCCAGGCATGGTGGCACATGCCTGTAATCCTAGTACTTGGGAGGCTGAGACAGGAGGACGCAGGTTCGAGTTCAGCCTCAGCAATTTAATGAGGCCCTCAGCAACTTAACAAGACCCTGTTTCAAAATAAAAATAAAATAAAATAGGGCTGGGGATGTAGCTTGGAGATAGATTGTTCCTGAGTTCAGTCTCCAGTACCAAGAAAAAAAAAAGGCAGAACAAAATAAGAATGTGAGGAACAAGGTTGCTCTACTGGTCGTTTGTTGGAATTGAGGCTGCGATGAGATGCCCCAACATACTGCAGTATGTCTAGACATAATGAGCAATCCTGTCATACTTAGGTCATGTTTATAATTGTGAGTTTCTGAGTTTATTGTACTACACTCCAAAAGCCTTTTAAGCTCTGGGCGTCTGGAAGATTCATTATAAGGCTTGGGATTTTGAAAACAACTGGGAAAATGAGATATAACAATCACAAATCTCTTTACCCTCCCAAATATATTTGTAAGACTTTAAATCTTTGCATTTATTGAGTATGCTTTTGTACCCTGGACATCTTTATATAAAAACTGGAAGTGTTGGTTAATTTTCTTTGCTACTTTGAATGTCTAGAGAAGTGTTGAATAATATTTATCCAGAAGGGTGGAGTAAGCATTTACAGTTACATAAATCCAGGTGTGTAGGCACCACCGTTTCTTCACTCCCCAGAGGTACAAAGGCTGAGGGAATCTAAGAGATTAACCCCAGGAACCTGGAGAAGCTAGATTGCCAATGTTTTAACTCAGCCTGTTGTCACCAGTACTGTGGACTCACTAGAACCTCATGAGGTTTCATTTAAAAATGAAACCATGTGAACAGTCCACACTTGAGCAATCTTCCACTCTAAGAATTAGGAACTGCTCTTTTGAAAACCTTTGTCAGGGTTAATTATTGAAGACTCTCGTGTGAATATGGAAAAGTCAGATGAGGGCTAGCCAGGCTGTTTACCACCTCCTGTGTGAGTCGTAATCAGAGCAGAAAAACTTACTTATTCCCTAGGTAACAAAAAGAAGAGGAACTTTTGTGAATTTTTTGTGGACACACAATTTAAATTTATCTCATGTATACAATAGAAACTTATTCTTCCTGTTCTCTACTTATTTAGCATCAGATGTAATATATCAGGCTCTATGCCAGGAACAGTAGACAGAAAAACAGAAGACATAGTTGAAACCCTCAAGCAATTTGTGGTCTATGAGGAAGACTATAACAAGTTAAAGAGATGAACATAATAGAGTAGTATAAACATATGATAGTCTGTACAGCATACAGTGAAAATAACAAATGGGAGTCACTACTTCTATCCAAGATGAGGGGTGGGGTCCGGAGAACCTTCATAAAGATGAGAATGCTTAAGCTGTCTTGAAAGATGAGAAGTCTTCATCAGGTAGAATCTACATATAATTAAAATACAGACATTAGTAAAGGCAGAAGAATGGGCTGTGTCTGGCAGGATTAGTGATGCAAAAGGATTGTTCTAGCTTGGATTATGCTCTGTTTGGTTTGCAAGGATTCGGGGATGGTTCAACTAGTTATGGAATGATGAGGAGAAAAGAGCTGCTTCTGGTGCAAATCTGGAAGAGATGGAGTGTAATCTCTGGACCTGAGCACAACTGATTTGGGGAAAGTAACAGGAAATAAGAATTTCTTATAGGCATTCCTAGGAGAAGAATTTGGGTCCCACATATACATTTTTTCACCTCACAAGCATTTTTCTTAGAAATGTATTAGCTGGTTAAATCTGAAAAAGCCAAAGTATCCAGTTGTATACTATTGCTTATGGGAAAATTAGAAGTTTCTATTCCCTAAGGTGTTGACAGGGTGTTTTTTAAACTTTTATTTATTGATAAACTGAAATAAAGCCTCTTAGAAATAAAACCACTTACTATATATTGAGATAAAAAACTATTCATATTTTAGAGAATAATTCTTCATAACCGTCCCAGTAAACCTTTGTTATTAGTTCAAGTGAAGAACTAGGAAAATGCTAATCAAATATAAAGTGTATTTTTCAATGTTACTTCAAATATAGTCTATTGTAATTGTATATTAATGATTAATATGTTACATATATTAATGGTACATATATTAATAGTATAATATTTAATATATGCATCAACATATTTATTCATATATATTTATGCCATGATATTTAAATTTATATAAATATTAATTTGATACTACTTTTTATGTATCTTTTATTATGTAAGCCCTAGGAGTGGAATTCAGGAAAAAAAAACACCCACAAAGAAACTGAAAACTCCAACTGTACAACTGCAGGAAATATATCCTGTGTATATTCCTCATGATACTGCCCTTTGTGAATTTACTATTGAATTCATCTTCTTGAAGTAAAGATAGAATTCGGACCATAGAAAAATACAGTGAAAATACCACAGGAAAATATCTGTGTTGTTGTTTAACATTCAGCATGTGTAACTCTTTTCTAAGCTATTAATAGGCTTGAGAAAAACAATACAAGCAATTTCTCCTAAATAGAAGCAAGTTCAAGAGAATAGACTTCCGTCAGAACTGGCTGCTGTTAGGGAGAGGGGAAGCTGAATTCAAACAGTTTTGTGAGAAACTGGGAAAGAGGAAGCAATTCAGCCTCACAATCAGTTGCTGATACTTGATTTACTCTTTGGAGTTCACAAGTGGCTGCCAAGTTGCTGCGGATAACACAGGCTGCTGGTCCTGGGAGCTTCCCTCCCAGCCATGTCTGCGTCAGTGTGGACGAAAGAGAGGAAGCAACCTGAAGAAGACTGTTTACACTGAAGTGTAACGTGGAATTAGAAGGCTCGGCACCATTGGAAAGCTGTTTCTTATAAATTTGCAGTTCCCCAGAGAGATACTTAGCATGTAGTCCTAAGGTTAATTAGCATCTCTTTCTGCATGGACATCTTTTTATCACTTCTTTGGGAATAATTATGAAAAGTCAAAGACATACTTTTAAAATATGTCCCTGTTCATGGTCATTTATAAATTCCATTTGAGATTAAACAAATAAACAATCTGACTAATCAACCCCAAAGTAGTCCTGCTAATGTCCTCACGAAGACTGTGTATAAATCTCTAAGGAGTACTGGAGGGAGATTTATACACATATAAAATGGGAGCAAGGGAGGGGACTAGGAAATCGGTGACACTGTGGTAGAGTTGTCACACATCTTTGTTCTTGCACATTTACACTTTTCCCCACCTACAGATTGTAATTTATTTGAGGGTAAAGACTAGCCATATTTGTTTGTTCAGTGTTCTTCTGTGAACAGACTGGAGCACATGAGAAGAAAAACCATGGACCAGTCCATGTGATTTTCACTAGGATGAGCCTACTTCATCTTTTAAGTAGAGATTGGCATGGAGAAGGTGTTGTGGCAATAAGCCACAGACTCTCAGCCATGTTTGGAAGGAGCCTCCTGTTTACTTCTCCCAGTCTGTGTGCAGAAGGGAGGGAGGGGAGTGTCCACTAGCAAAAGCTGGGTAATCATTCCAGCCTACTTCCACAATTCTCTACAGGGGAGAGGAACCCAACATTCCCACCTACCACCATCTTTCCAGAAATTGTTTTGAGATACATAAGAGAGAAAGGCCCTTATAGTCACAAGTAAATCCACATCTCAATACAAAAAGCAATCCATGGTCGGGGTGGTGACTCACACCTGTAATCTCAGTACTTGGGAGGGTGAGACAGGAGGATCACAGATTTGAGGCCAGCACATGGTAACTTAGTGAGACCCTGTTTCAAAATAAAAATTAAAATAGGACTGGGAGTGTAGCTGAGAGGTAGAATGTTCCTGGGTTCAATATCATAAAAAAAATCCATGTATATATTTTGAAAACAAGAGTACTATCACTAAACAAAGTGAGATATAAACTTGAGAGATTTGAGAAAAACTAGCAGCATTCATTCACTAAAGCCACAATATGACATCATAGGCATAGAACTCTTAAGGTATTTTGTTAGTTTAGGTTTCTTTTTTTTGTAATGGATTTTTTTTTTTTTGGTACTGGGAATTTAACTCAGGGACATTCTACCACTGAGCAGCATCCCCAGCATTCTATTTCTCAGCTATATCCCCAGTCCTATTTTTTATTTTGGAATACTGTCTCATTAAGTTGCTGAGGGCCTCGCGAAGTTGCTGAGGCTGGCTTTGAACCTGTGATCCTCCTGTCTCAGCTTCCCAAGTACTGTGATTACAGGCCTGTGTGACCACGCCCAGATTTTTTGTTTGTTTGTTTTTACTTTTAAAATGTATGATATAGGGTTGCCTTGATTATGGAAAGCACGGATTCCCCTCATCAAAGGAGAATCACTTTTTTCCATTTCCTTCTGAGTTTCTCAGAATTTCAGGTTTCTTCTTCATTGTGCTGTTCTTCATTTGTTTGATTTTATCCTTACTTTCCCAAATGGTAAATGGCATGTATTTGATTTTAATTCAATTAAAGTAAGTTCTTTTTTTCTCTCTGTGTGTGGTACTGGGGATTGAACCCAGGGGTGCTCTACCACTGAGCTATACCCCAACCCTTTTATCATTTTTTATTTTATTGTCTCACTAAGTTGCTGATGCTGGCCTCCAACTTGATATCCTCCTGACTCAGCCTCCCAAGTACTGGAATTACAGGCAAGTGCCACCACACCCTGCTTAAAGTAAATTCTTTTAAGGAGCTTTTAAGCACTTTGAGCAAAACAATCAATTACAGGTGACATACTTTGAATTTAGAAAGTACAGAGCATATTTAAAAATACGTAAGAATGGGACATCGTGATGACATGTACCATATTTGAATGAGAATGCCAGGAAATGAGTGCTAGAAAGGGCAGTTTGGGATCAGCTTGTGGGAGACTGTGAAAGCTCAACCTAGAAGTTGGGGCTCTACTTTCAAGGCTCTAGAGGGTGTGTGTCAGGGAAGTAATATGATCAGAAGGTCTGACCTGGCACACCTCTCAGCTTCTCTGAGCATTATGGGACTACTCACACAGCTTGTTAGCAGCAGCCACCACTTCAATATATAAGTGTTTTTGGAGAATATCATTAGTATGTTCAGAAATACTGGTATTCCCAAATTTCTCATTCCTTAGTAGCCTCTTACCCTTGTAAGGAGCTTGCACTGAAAAGTAGAGAGATTTCGGCGGTGAGCTTTTCTATGCAGTCCATCTCTGATCAGCGACTGCCCTGAGGTTCACTGGCTCTGCCTGGTAGATATAGTTGGTATTATGCCATCCTCTGCTCTCACTCTTTGGGGAAACTTAAGCTCTCTCTGCTCAGCGATGCATCTTTGTCTTCAGAGTTTGATGATACTTTCGGCTGCATTTTAACAAAACCAGACTGTGAAAGGTAAATACCAAGGTGAAGAGCCTCATTATGCATCTCATCTTTAGTTGATAATTGATGGAATATTTTGTATTTCTTGGATCCTACCTCAGTGCATTGTCAGAAACTGCTGGATTCCACATGTGTAATTTTTGAAGAGAAATTAAATGATGAGTTCCGGGAAGGGTTCACATTTCCTTATTATTTTGGGCTTAATCAAGTTAAAGGGGAAGAATTAAAAAAAAAAAAAGAACCAGCAAAGCCCAGAGCACCTGTAACCAGGGTTGCCGGAAATTATGACCCTGTCAGTTTGACATTTTTGTGTGTGTGGTAAAGGGGTCTAATTATTAGGCTGTTCATAATCGTACTTAATACTCATTAAATGTGCTACAATTTAATAGGCTTCTCTGATCACAAACCTTCATTAAAAGTCTTAGGAAAGTTGTATATTTAAATCTTGTATTTTTCCATTGAGTACCTCAGGAGAGATGGACTTTGGCCAGCCGATCCCAGCCAAGGATGGAAGGTTGTGATCTGTGTGGGAGGGATACTCAGAATTTATAATGTTCCCAGCTACCCCTAAGATATTAAGGCAAATTTTGCAAAATAAATATGGGAAAATTATTAGACTGTAAAGAAGAGGCATTAAATTTAAAATAGGAGGGATTTTTTCTTTAACTTTTGAAAATAAGCCCATTTTTACACTAAGTACTAAGCCAGTAGAAAAATACCTATCTTTCATGTAGAGTGGAAAATTAAAGGTTCCCTCACAAGTTTAAATAGATTATCTTTTACAATAATATACTCACCTTCAAACTGAAAGCTATTTATAGATTTTAAGGTGAAATTTTATATTTTGGCCTTAATACAACTATTTTAAAAGAAAGACTTCTCTCCTTTCTGAAAGTTGTTTTCAGAAGGCTTTCAGTGTGTCTTTGTATATATCTCATTCACTTTGGATGGGAGAGAAAGAAGTATTATTGAGTAGCCTGTTGGGAACCAGGGATTTTACCTCTTTAATCTCCATTTACAAATGTGGAGACAAATAACCTTTCCCCAAGTCCCCTGCCTGGTATCTGATGGCGCTGTAAGTATAACCTGCACACAGATCATTTCAAGGCCTGTTTTTCTGCACTACCTGTATGCGTGTATATTTTTTCATTATAGACTTACATACTCTTTTCTGTGGTATTTCCCATTTGAAAATTTCAAGAAAGCTGTTGTTCTGAATGATGAAACCCCACCTGTGCCTGGACTGGCCTTTGGGTGTCCTCACTACTTACCTGTTTAAACATGATGAAGTGCTCACTATGTTTGCGTTTCACATCTAGAAAATGAATGCCTTTTCTTTTTCTAAAGGAACTTTTGTATATGGATTAAGGTCATGGAAGATGAGAACCAACATGCAGAAATACAAAAATATGTAACTAATATATGATTTTTAACATGAATACCTTTTGGCTTTTGGATGTGGGTTTCAACACAACGGGGGGGGGGGTCAGTAATTGCTTCTGACACCTTGTTTCATATCATAGTCTCTTCCAGCACTGATGATACATTTTTGCAGTACTGTATTGGACCCTATATTGTTATTATATTGTGTTCCCCAGCCCAAAGCACAAGACAGGTAATTGTCTTGATCTAAAGTGACCACCTGTCCCTGTTTGCCTGTCCTGGTTTTAGTATTGAAAGTTCTGCATCCTGGTAAATTGTTTACTCTTGGGCAATGAAGAACTGTTGAAACCCCTAATTGATATTTCCTTAGCAAGCAGAGCAACTTGGTCCTGTGCTAATTCTGCTCTTCAGTGTTGTGTGGAGTTTACTGCAGGGGCACTGCAGTGTTGAGTTGGGCCCACAGCTGTGTGGTCTTGCAGTATTTCCCCCAAATTGAATTTTAATGCTTGCCATGGACCTCTGGGGCCTGATGTTGTTTTAGATCTGGCTCTTCCACATGTTTATGTTAATTACCTTGTACCTGATTGTCTTTGATTTGCAACTCTTCATTTAAGGACTGCTTCTAGTTCTATTCAGTGAAGAAAATCTTTGGGGCTGTGTAGAGTTTTCACAAGGCCAACTCATAGACCTTCTTGTTCAAGATTTCTTCCCACTATCATGTAACATGAAAACAACTTTCTGTAGCAGTTTGTAATCTCTTAGTGGTCTTTTTTAAAAGTTTGCTTGCTCCCAGGTGATTAGCTCAAAGGTTTCTTAGGTTGTCTGTTGGGACTTTACAGGTGAAATAGATAGCAACATGCAGGGTGTTGATTAAGGGTTGTTAAAATTATTTTCTTCATACTTAGTATCCCTTCTCCATGATAATATAGTAGTAGTCCAGCCTTAGCTTAACTCCTTCAGATTAAAGTTTGTCTCCCAAGAAGCTCCTGTTGAAATCCAAATCTATGAGAGATAATAAACCCAACAATGTGTATTGATTTTATGACTCAAATGCTTATTCAATAAACCTAGGTGAAATGTGGTTACCTTGGGGGAAAATTGGAAACCTGATTTGTCTGATTCAAAATGGTAGCTGGCTGGTGACAGTTCTAAGCAGCTAGAATAATATGGAGACTTGTATCTGGGCAGAGGGACACATGCCTCGAATCCCAGTCCTTGGGAGGCTGAGACAGGAGGATCGCAGCTTCAAGGCCAGTCTTAGCAACATAGCAAGAACCTCAGTAACTTAGTGAGACATTATTTTTTAAAAAAGTGCTGTGGTTTGAGCTCAGAGATAGAACGTCCCTGGATTCAATCCTCAGCATGAAGAAAAAGGAGGAGGAGGAGGAGGAGGAGGAGGAGGAGGAGGAGGAGGAAGCGGAGGAGATTTGGAGGGCTGGGAGGGGGCTGGTAACAGAATAAAAGGTTCCATAAAGAGAGAGATACATTTGCTTTATAGTTGGGCTTTGTTTTCATAGCCTGTTTTTTTTGGGGGGGTACTGGGGATTGAACCCAGGGGTGTTCTACCCCTGATCTATATCCCCAGCCCTTTTATTATTTTTTATTTTGAGACAGAATCTTGCTAAGTTGCCAAGGCTGGCCTGGAACTTGTGATCCTCCTGTCTCAATCTTTCTTATAGCTGGGATACAGGCACGGGCCGCTGTGCCTGGTTTATCTTCATTCTTTTTATTAGGTGTATCTATTAATGCTTTTAATTCTTTTGATAATCAATTTGAAATTTATTTTTAAGAAAAAAGTTTTATGGAAATAATACACATTTATCATTTAAACAAATCTAAACAATTCACAAAAATACAAAGATGTGCAAGATCTACCCCACATAGCCTGTTGTTTTAAGGAGTTACTAAGTACTGGGGTCCTGAGACCAGCTGCGCATAACATGAAGGAGAAAAGGGGATGGTGTTGCTCCTTCCCCACCCTCAGTAACATGGAAGCAGGTTAATAAAGCTCTAATTAACCCCAGCACACCCAGTGCTCCTCCCATGATGCCCTCTCATGATTTTATCACACAGTGTAAGTAGTTGTGCTTAGAAGGTACCAGCATCTCTAGTGCTGATAATATTGTCCATATTTTTTTTCTCTTAGTGACAATGTACACATTCATTGAACAACATTGAGCATTTGCACAAATTTATTGTTCTGGAGGCCTGATCTTGGCACTATTTTACAGGAACTTGTTCAAAGAGATTCAGATCAGATTCTTACTGGTAGTACCAAATAGTCAGGTACAATTTTCCCTTTGAAACTGGTTCAAATGGCATACATCATATTCTCTCCCGGTTGGTCTCTGGCTTCAGCTTCTTAAGCTCTTCCTCTGGCCAGCTACTAACTGCTAGGGCTTGTTGGCTCACTACTGGGATCACTTATTTTCTGTCTCCATAGCAGTATTTCACAAAATGGTACTGGGATGAGACTCGCCTGGAGAGTTTAATAAAATTACAAATGCAAAGTCTCCACCCCAAACCTATTGAATCAGAATCTCCTCGGGAAATTTTTCTACATGCTAAAATTATAGAAATATTACTTCATACTCACTCCATAAATGATCTCATCATTAGCCAGAGCTTTAAGCTTTTAACTATTTTTGGACGCTTCATGACTTGCAAATTTATAGCTTTACTGCAGATCACTCTTTGAAGCTCTAGTCTCATACACTTTCTTGCTCCTTGACAGCTCCTCTTAGATGTGTCACAGGTAGCTCAAACTTAACATGTCCAAACAAAATGTTTAATGTCCTCTTGAAAGCCATTTATCCCCCAGTCTCCTATATCTCAATAATTGGGGCCATTATTCACAGAGTTTCTGAAGAATTATTCATTCCTGCCTCTGTAGAAATCCAGTGTACCAACCAGACTTTATATAGTCTACCTGGAATTTCTGTTGATTGTCTCTCTGAATTATGCAGTGATTTCATTTGCTTTTTTCCAAATTCATCACTTATTTTTTTATCCAACCTTCCAGACAGCATTATGTGACTACTGAAGTAGACTTCCAATTGTTCGGCCTGCTTCACTTCTCCCTACCAATTTAGTCTCTATTTATAAGCCAGCGTCATCTTCAAAAAATGCCATGCATATCCTCAATTGGAACCCTTTAATAGCTTCCCATTGCTCTTCAAATTCAATTCAACATCTTAATATGTCTGGTAAGATTGAGCTGGAGCCGGCCCTGCCAGTCTACACCCTCCTCCACACCAGCACTCTCCCTCACTCACCGTCCTCGCCTTGGTTCCTCTGCCTTGAACCTTTGTGGCTGCAGTGGCCTTTGCCTGGAATGCTCTTCTGCCTGACGCTTGGCTCTTCATATTGCAGATTCCTTCTCTCACTTCAAGGATCAGGTTAAATGCCTCCTTCCGGGGAGACTTCCTCAGCCCTCTGTTTCACTCTATCCCCCACTTCCCCAGAACATTAATAGGCTCTTAGTTCATTTTTTCCTATCCTTTATAGTACTCAGCATGTTGTGCTTATTTATTTATTCACTTCCATTTCATCCTAAGATGATACACTCCACCAAGCACCGTAGCTCTTTTCATCACCCCACTAATGATCGTGGCCTGCCGCAGTGCCTGGCTGTGATAAGCACTGAATGCATGTTGATTGAAAACATCCATTAAGGTTTAGGTTTTGTTTGTTTGTCTTTAATGTAGGGCGAAGAAGCGCGAGATGAGAAATAGAATTTGGGCAAGATTTTAAAAAAGAACTAATTCTATATTCAAAACTAAAGTCAAATAAGGAGCTGTGATATTCAATTCCACTTTATCCCATCCTTCTTTTGTATGTTATAAGAAAACATACAGAGGATATATGCAAATCTTTAACATTAACTAGCCAATGCCTACCTCCTTTAGTTGCATAATTCACAGAAGAATATTTGTGCCACAAGTTTTTTTTAATGCTTCAGTATTCCAGATACAGTAGCTAATATTCTTCTTTTGTATAGAAAAAATAAAAACATAAAACAACAACACATGGTTGACCTTAAATTCAAAGATAAAATAGACATTTCTCACCATACTGTGATTTGAGGTAGGATATAGAAGCAAATAAAACTGAGCAGTATTCTTTAACTCTTGAATTTTGTGCCCCAAAGTTTACCATTTTAATCACTGTCCTCCTCCTACTGTTCTATTAAATCACATATGCATGACAGAGTCATTATACTATCCATTGTCAATGTGCATCAGATCTGTTGTGTCAGTTTTTGTGTTGAATAATGGAATTGTTTGGCACTAAATCATTTTATCCCTCTAGAAGGAAGCTTCTAATGAAGTTCTAATGAAATTCAAATTAAAACTGATTCTCATATCACTTTATGATAATATTATTTCAAAGTGTGTGTAGATTTTTGTCTCATTACTATAGTGTGAGGTCTTATAAAGCAAAAAAAGTTTTCTAAAAATTTTTTACATTTGCATCATTGGAACATAAAATGGTAGGTATCCATGAATCTGTATTAAAAATTACTAACTAAATCAAATATAAAATAGCAGTCTCCTGTGACAAATAAAATTGCTTAAAAGCAAAATATGTTATTGGTAAAAATTGGAATGATACGGGCCGGGTGTGGTGGCGCACGCTTGTAATCCCAGTACTTTGGGAGGCAGAGACCGGAGGAT